>JAWZYV010014758.1:0-73211 GCA_038373885.1 Cheiracanthium punctorium
ACGTTTTCAATGTTGAAAATGTGTGTAGGACCACATAAAAAAGATTGGTAACTATTTAAATGCAAACAAAAAAGTTGTTTATCTTAGAGTTAATAATTATTCAAAAAATATTTTGAATTGTTGGCCATATAAACCTCCAGGCATGATTTTGAGCATCCTCCTGAAGTAGAGCTATTTTACCCTCTACCATTATGTGGTCAAATTTGCAAAATTACGAGAGACATACATTTCAGTAATGTGTGTTCATGCACCCATGATTTCAGTATAATGTTACAAAAACAGCATTGGCTAGATCAAAGCAAATAGTACCTAATTCCGCTTTGTCAAACAAGAACAAAAATTGAACAAAATATTCGCAGAAAATGAAACGGAAGGCATCTCGAAATGTTAGTGTGGACGACAGTCTGTTCCATCCTTTTCAATAAATAACTGAGCACTAAAATCATTCAAAAATAAGAAAAGGAAATTGAGACTTTAGAAGAAAGTGACACAAACCTTTATACCTTAGAAGCCTCGCCTCAGTCTCATTCAATTAACACCAAAGCGCCGACACTTTTTGATGAATGGGCATCTTTTTTTGTTCCAGAGACATACAAAGTGTTGTATATTAGGTGCTTGTAAACAGACAGACCTTGATGTTCTCTATTTACAATAAAAACAATTAAACCTACTCACTTCGGAATCCTGAAGTAATATTATTAGAACTATCTCAAAACATTTCCATAATGGTAATGAGTCTTTCACCTAACTCCTGTGTTATCTTTCCCGCGTGAACTTCTGATTGTAGCCAGCGGCTTTGTCTCAAATTCTCCGTTGTCCGGTACTCTTGGGCTAACATAGTATCATTGTATTCATACATTTTCCCATGGAGGACGAGGATTCTGGGATGAGGTCTGTTTGTGTGGGTCAGAACGGGTCAGAAAGGGGGGGGCACAGTGGGCAAAGGCATTGCCTGTGGGGCTGTAGGGAGTCGCACATCACATTGTGAAAAAGCTTTGAAGTTTAGAAAGACATTGTTTCCATGGGTGCCAGATAGGAAGGCAAGTGTCAGTGGTGAATTGAGATTTGAGCCCGCCTAGTATAATAAACATTTTTACAGCATACTGAACTTCTAAGTATTATTTTCGTGCTAAAATGTCTGAAAGTCAGGATGACCCCCACCCCATACACCTCTAAATTAGTACTCATATGAGAAACTATTATAATTATTTTATTATTTTAAGTAGACAAAAATATTACCTGTTTGTGATTCCTTTTTTTTTTTCATGCACTTTTAAAATTTTAGAGTATGTGCTAAGTTACTACTTATTGGAATTTGGGAAAGGCCGTCCGGGGGACCGTGGCTTTTGCCCGTTCTACCGCCCTATAGTTACCCCAGTGATTGTCTCATCGAAGTTCCTCATGCGCATCTAAATTATAAGGGACATGGGTGCTCATATAGGGAAGTAGGTGGGGGCTCGGGTCCCTCCCTCTAGCAGTCGGTATAGTGAACATTTTTATATTAGCTAACCTTTTTTTCACTATTTCAGTACTAAAATGTTTGAAAGCGCGATTGCCGATGATCTTACAAATGCAAGAAATAAACCCTCCCCCCCCCTCGTCTTAAAGTACACATATGGACGTCCATGCCGAAGCATCCACATACATTTGGCCTCATTAAAGATTTTCTTTTAAACTTTTAAAATATCACACAACTAATAAGCAAATAAAGCATTTTAGTACTGAAATAATGCAAAAAGTTCCGTATGCTTTACAAATATTCATATTACTTAGTGGCATAATTGGGGCGGGGGGGCCCTCTTTGAGTGCACATCACTGTGTTGGGGTTATCAGACGATTGCTTGTGCTCAGCATCCAACGTAATTTTTTTACAAACCCAAAGCACCCACATAAACGTCTTTTCCTTGCCCTTTCTGGGAACTTCAAATTATGACTTGGCACTAAAATTTCTGTGGGTGCGGAGCACCCACAGAATTTTTTCAGTGGGTGCTTGAGCCCCGGAGCACCCACGTAGTCGGCGCCACTGCTACTCTCCCCCTCCCTTCCCGGGGGGCTCCGCTACCACGCGGCTGTCGATTCAACGGAATGGAGTTTTAGTCGACTTTACTCAGATGTAACGTAAATACGTGTTAGAGCCTTTTGAAATGTCCTCAGACCAAGGCAACCCTTCCCCCGCCCTCCAAACCAATAAACAGATAATCCCTCGTCTAGGCTTGCCACAGCACAAAACTTAAAATTACTATTTAATTATTCTGAATACTTCTGAAGCTGTGATTTTTCAAGATATTAACAACAAAAATTTCTTATTTAATTTTATAACCAATAGCGATTTTTTTGAAATTTTTCAAAATATGAACCTCAGAGTTTGCATAAATAAAAAGTGGAAATGGCAGTGACAGTAAAATATCTTGCGTGACTAATATTTTCCTTTTTTATAGTTCTTGAAATAATTATAACATTACTAATTTTTAAATACCCATTCATAGTTTAAAACAAGTCACAATGAGCGGCATAGCAAAAGAGGCTGCGGGGCCTGGTCCATCCCGGGTGCCAAGCTGAAAACAAATGTATCGGTAAAGACTGAACACCGAAAATTAGAAAAAATGGGGCAGCAGATTGCCGGAACTAAAAAAAAATACGGCGGCAATTTAAAAGACTGCACTAGGCGCCAATAATCTTTGCTATGCCGGTGGTTGCAATATTAAATAACATTTGAGAGCATTTACAATTTCTAATAAAATGTAACATATCTTATCTTTGAGGGTTCACTTGTACTGCAACTAAGTACTATATCGGATCTTCTAAATACAAATTAAGAAAAACACAACACAAAATTTAAAAAACAAAACACCTTAACAAATTTGGCAGAGTGGTAGTAGCACACAGCAGTTGGAATCGGAGTGATTGACTAACTGAAAACCTGGATGAGAAAAGCAATGGACATATGCGCTGCACACAAAGCTATAGTACTTACCATATCCATGACTCAAGTTACCGTGTTTACGAAATCAATATAGCCCTGTGGGAGTTTATGGGTCGTCGAATTTCAATCATTGCATTGAAGGGGATTTGGCAGTCTTAAAAAGAGACATCCCTGATTACGACAGTTTTCTCACTGTATTGAATGCAAATCTCTTTGTTGGGTTTGGGTGGTCCAATCTTCGCGGAAGTGAATAATACCCTTAGTCTAATTAAAAGCCCCTTCTTTTCCACTGGACAGCTATATGGCCTAGACCCAGGGAAGAAACAGAATGAACTGTTCAAGAGATGTGAAATCTGATTCCTTCTTATCAAGTTTGTACCTCGCAACCTATTGCTTCACTTTTGCGCTTATTTAGTTTTTCCGAGAAGGATTTTCAGGCGTCGGGCTCCCCCCTTTTTTGTGAAGTATTTTTTACTTTTCCGACATTACATAAATTAACGATAAATATTGGTAAACAAGTTGAAAAACGCGGGGCCCTTACGAGCGCGGGGCCTAAGGCTTACGCCTATGGGAAATCCGCCACTGTTGTGAAGATCTTGATGAAGGTTATATTGTAAATATTTGCACGATTGTACTGCACAGGACATGCAGTCCTTGGGCAATGTTACGAATTTTCGGGCAACCCGCTGTTCTGGAGGTTTAAATAGTTTAGAATTCGTATTCTACAAGTCAAATAGTTAAATTTTGCTTTTTGTTGCATCAAAATCGGTTAACTCGCGAGATATGGAGTTTTATGTTTCTCCATTGGTTTCTATAGGATTTTCTAGAAATCTCGAGATATATTGGTCGTAGGCCTTCGCTTACCTCACTTTTGGGGCTTATTTTTGGCGCTATTTCGCCAAAAGTTGTCAGACTTGGCTACATTTTGATCATTTGGCGCGATTTTCCCAATGGGGCCTTTAAAGTTAGTTTTGCTGCATTAAAATTACATAGTAGCCTAATATTACTCTATTTCTCTTCTATGACGTAATCAAAAGTCCCTCTTTATGATTAATCTTCGGGATATAGATTCTTGTAGAAGCTCCTTATAGCTTCTGCGTTGCCTATAAATACAGGCATGGCAGACCCCCCACTTCAGTGTGTCATCGAGCTTTCCGATGAGTACGTTGTTTTGTTGTGAATGGTACTACAGTTTGTTTGCTTTTTGAAGCCTTGTTTTTAAGTACTGTGTGTAAATTCTTTATTGCTGAGTCTTGAGGGACTGCTTACGATTCCCCTCGTATACTTCCACTGAATTTTTGCCGGTGTATGTGTTTTATTTTGTGTGAGAAATACAACCTCTGTGAAAGCTTCTGTACTAAGCACATTACTGTCTGATTGAGCTTGTGAATTTTGTACAGCTTATTGCTTGACGAAGTTCTAAAAGGAACAAAGTTTGTGTTCCATCCTGACTAGTGGACTGGGGTATAGTCTGGTCGGAACGCACCGGAACGGCGTTACGGTGCTTTTTAGCGTGCCGGAACAGCGTTCCGGTATTCAAATGAGATTGTTATTATTATTATTGTAGATTTTAACCTATTTCCTGAAAAAAGAAAAAAAATATTGTATAGTTTGCTCAAACTAACAATATTTCTGTTTTAATGCTATGGATACCATAGTAGTTGAAATCAGCCCAAAGTCTAGTCGATTAAGGATTCAATATCCTGTTCTTTCTGAATCTTTGAAGAAAAAAAAAACATCACCAACATGGATACAAGTAAGGAAATACACTGGTTTCCAAAAATTAAGGAAAAATCCCAAAAATAGCGACTCGCTCAAAAACAAGCCAATCTGTATGAAATTTGAATATGTTTTCATATAAATGTTACTGAGTAAAGCCGCAATATGCAAATTACTCCCGTTGCTACCACAATAAATTAATTACTAAAGGCATAAAACTGAATCTTTGAGATCAAGCCTTCAACTTTTGTTGTGACTGCAAGGCAAGATTCGGGATAGCCAATTCATAGCAATGACCTCCAGGCATCATTTGCCAGAAGAACTGCGATGGAAAGCTATTGTTAGACTAGAGGCAGAACAAAGTCAGACACAAGTGGCCAGATGGCTAAATGTCAGTCCATCTGTGGTTCATAGACTTTGGCAACAATTTCTAACGTCAGATTCAGCATCCAGAAGGTTCAAACAAGGACAGCCAACTGTTACGACCAGTGCCGATGACAGATATTTGTCGTTATGTGCACGAAGGAATAGAACCGCAACTCCGCTCCCGTTTCAACTCAGATCCTCCCTTGCTGTAGCCACTGGAAGGTTTGTGTCAACTTCAACCGTATGTAGAAAGCTTCATGAAGGTGGTCTGTACACGAGGCGATCAGCCATTTGCATGCCCTTCTCGCCATACCACAGAAGGGAACGTTTGGAGTGGGCACATCAACATGTCCACTGGACGGCTGATCAATGGAGGGCTGTTCTGTTTACGGATAAATCCAAGTTTGGCCTCCAAAGCGATAGTAGGCGTTGTTTGATTTGGAGAGAACCAAGAACCTGTTATCATCCATCAACAGTGGCGTAGCCAAGGCGGGGGTGTTAGGGGGGTCATAACCCCCTCCCCCATGAGGAATTTTTTGCCATACAAAATGCATATTCTTCACTACATTATCACACATACATACATATGAGTGGTAGTAGTTGTAACCCCTCCCCCCCATGAAAAATTTCTGGCTACGCCCCTGTCCATCAAACATCAGTGAAAGAGATGCATATGCAGGCGGTAGTGTCCTTTGGAGTCGGATCTCTTTGGGTGGCCGCACAGACCTCCATGTCTTTCCATGTGGAATCGTCAATGCTCAGACCTACAGCGATGACATCCTTGATGCTTTTGTGCGTCCTTATGCAGGGACATTAGGCAAGGATTTCCTGCTGCAGGATGACAATGCTAGGCCGCACAGGACTCGCATCATGGATGATTATCTTCAGCAGCAAATAATTCAGCGCATGGAGTGGAGAGCTCGATCACCGTACCTGAATCCTATCGAGCATGTCTGGGATGCTTTAGGAAGACTGATAGCTGCACTCAGACCTCCTCCTACGACCCTTGCAACTGCCATGCAAGAGCAGCAGCTTTCCCTTCCAGCGGAACTCATAGACCGCATAATTGACGGCATCACACATCGCTTTCGGTGCTCTATTCCTTCTAGGGAGGGTCAGATTCCATATCGAAGGTACTTTTCCTATACCAAACTGTCACATCCAATTTGTTGATTTTATACATATGCTAATTTCTATAATACCACAAGTGTCTGGTACTTTCTTTTCATGTGATTTTATAGGTTACATTCTGCAGGGGTGTAGCCAGAAATTTTTCATGGGGGGGGGGGGGGGTTATGACTACTGCAACTCATATATATGTATACGTGTGTGTGATAATGTAGTGAAGAATATGCATTTTGTATGGCAAAAAGTCCTCATGGGGGGTGTATGACCCCCCCCTCCCTTGGCTACGCCACTGACTCTCCGTTACACAGTGTGGATGTGTTTTATTAAATTCTATATGTAACTTTTTGAGTAATCGTCATTTCTGTGATTTTTCCTTAATTAATGATAACCAGTGTATTAGAACTACTGGACATAGAACTACATAGAACTACTATTCTAGTATACATAGAACTACTGGATTCTTAGAATCAATGTTGATAACCAGACCGCGGATTATATGCGATCGCATATTTGCATATTTCAGGTGTTTTTGCATAAAATGACGCATTTTCTCTGTTGCATGCATATATCAATCTCTGTGGCTTAGAGTTTGTAACTCTTTTTTACCCCCCTTTCAGTATGTTTTCATCTTCAACTCTAAGTCCCACACTTTGAAAAATTTGTACAATTTTAGGCTCCCAGCAAAATCTCCCAAAAGTTTTTGTGTTCCTTTCTCCACTCGTTATTGTTCACAAAACCATTCCACACCTTTTTCAGGGGCCGAAGAAAGCTATCTTTCTCCATATTGGTTAACTTTTCTAGCATAGCAAGATTCGTTAATGATTCATTGACATTATTGTGGCTTAAAAAAGTCATGACTGATACCGCATTAGTATTCGTTATGGACGCAGCACCTTATATGATAAAAGCAACATCACCACTTGAAGTTTTTTTTTTTCCAAATATGATACATACCAGGGGCGTAGCCAAGGGGGGGGGGGATATCGGGATATATGCCCCCCCGAAATTTTTGAATTAGTGATGAAATTCCGTCTATTTATGCAGATATAAGTTCATATCCCCCCCGAAGAATTTACCAGGTGCATATCCCCCCTGAAAAATTTTCCAGGCTATGCGCCTGATACATACCATACTACTTTTATAGCCCACGGGCTTAACAGAGTAGCAGGATAAGTAAGAAAAATATACGCCCCCTGTGAACTTTCTTATCCTGCGTTAAGAAAGTATTCTTAAAAGCTCCTTTGCACACTAAAACATACAGAGAAATGTATCCCAACCTCCCACTTCCACCACAGCCTGAATAGACAAGATTGGGTACTTGGTTAAATGTCGCTGTATTTTATTCTGAAAATTCTGACTTCATAAAAGACGTAGTTAATGCTTTGGACAGCGTCGATCTTCTGTTTTCATTGTGAAAGAAATGCTAAGTGAGATGACCATACGAGAAAGTCTATCGACAGTCAAAATGCATTTTTCCTTCTCAACATCAGCCATCATAAAATTAGAATCTCAAAATCTGCTGCTGAGTGATGCAATAAGTCAAGTCATAAAAATACAGGAATGCGTTGGTAAGATTCCAGAGTCCTTAGGAGAAGAAATCAGTGAGAATTGAATTTTATTTTAAATACGAATTTAGGATTTTTGGCAGCGAATAAAATAAATAATTTTATTAATGGTGAGGGGTGTGAATTATCGGAAAAAGTAGAACCATCCAAAGCAAAATATTATAAGTATCCAGTGATGTTGAAAGAACATTTTCAGCAAATAAAATGTTTTCAGATTATAAAAGACAAAGTATTACTATTGAAAATTTTGAAAAACATTTAGTTGTGTATTGTAAGAAAAATTACTGAAAGCAGTTTTAATTCATATTTCATCCATTCATATTTCATCCATCATATTTCATTCATATTTCATCCAAGATTGTGAATAAAAGTTGATTTTGCTTTAACCCACAGTCTTCGTTATTTTTACTTTCCGAACATGTACCATGTAAGGAAAGTATTGTAATCATGAAAAAATTCGAATTCGAGATTTTGGTGTATTTACACGTTTTGGGGTCTTCTGAATTCATTTATGCTATTTTTACGAGATGTATGTATGTATGTGTGTATGTGAGTGAACACGATAGCTCCTGAACGGGGCATGCGATTGAGCTCAAATTGGGTATATATGTTATAAACCACCGTCGCAAGACCGGTATTGATTTTGGTGTGCATAGGACTTATAGTTTTTCTACAGGACTACGACAAAGATTTCTTTTACATTATGGCCTATGGGGGGAAATTCTAGAAAGTGCACTAGCGTTTAAACGGTACATTCGATTGAGCTCAAATTGGGTATACATGTTATAAACCATCATCGCAAGACCGGTATTGATTTTGGTGTGTATAGGACTTATAGTTTTTCTACAGGACTACGACAAAGATTTCTTTTACATTATGGCCTATGGGGAGAAATTCTTGAAAGTGCGCTAGCGTTTAAACGGTACATTCCATTGAGCTTAAATTTGGTATATATATTTGAATTATTCATCGATTAAAATTTATTTAAATGCTTGGTAATGATCTTAATCGTAAGTGTTCGGAAAGTCGAGTGGAGTCACTCCAGATTTTTAATTCTGTCTTTCATGATGTTTTAAAGTTTCAAAGTGAGACAAAAATGTGTCATAATTGCAAGGTAAGTGATAGAAAAAACTTTTACAAGTAAATACGTTTTCATTTTCTGTTAATATGTGCATATTTTAAGATTTTTTGATGCATATTTTTTCATTTCTTAAGTGCATATAATCCGCAGTCTATTGATAACAAAAAGAACACAGATGCAGCACTAAACGTGACTTAATTTCATTGCGTGTAACGAAATCACAAATTTCATTGCAGGTAATAATGAAATTTGTGACTGTCTACCTGACCAGCCAGCGGTGGATTCAGGGGAGGGGCTAGCGAGCTTCAACCTCCCCAAATTGTTAGAGGGTAACATTCTGCTTTATTATACACTTTGGATAGGTAAAATTAACTAATAATTAATAGTCCCTCCCCCCAAAAATTTGCAGTGGTTATTTATTTTATTTACATTCATTTTGTTTGGGTGGTGTGTTTTTTTTTAGCACTCTGTTGCTATTTCTTTCAAGCACGGGATTTTTGTCTACGCGCCACGCCGTGGGCGTCACTTTTCCGTTTGATTCATGTGTTCTGCAGAATGATTTGATATTGCTAATGGAAACATAGACTATCCCTTCAGATGATTTTCAAATACCAGGATTCGCTTTGGTTGAACGCACAGACAGTGGTTTCCAAAACAAAGTCATCTGGAGTTATGATTTTTATAGAGGAAAACTTTATAAAAGAATATGAAAAACTTTATCCGTGCCTACATGAGCCAGATCAATGGTGTTCAAATGGTCATTGCGTATATTCAAGATAAAGTGAGATTTGCAGTTACACACGCTAGTCCTCGGATTTCTTATTAAGATAAATTAGACTCTCTATTCGAAACGTTACTGAAGGAGGATGATTGTAAGACTGTTTTAGTAGGAGATTTTAACAAAGAATTAAATTCCGATCAAGGATCCGATTTCACAACTGAAATGGATACTTTAGATTTTCCAATACGCAATCATTCAAAACATTTCACCACTAGGTGCAAAACAACAATTAATGCAATTTTCAGCAACAAGATAATGCCAACAGGAATCTACATGAGCCCTTACAGTTATCATTTTCCTCTATATGGCAGAATTGATTGAATAGATTAAAAAAAAAAACTGAAATTCTTACAGGCGAGTGCGTAAATAAAATCTGGAAGAATTTCAGATTTTTTTTTTTTTCTTTCTTCACAAAATACATAGCCTCATATACTGGTTAATGGTTACTGACAGTGGCGTAGCCAGAAATTTTTCATTGGTGGGTGGGTGGTTTGGGGGATTTTGGGGATAGCCAAAGTAGTAATTGACCAGACTTTCAATGTATTGATTGTATTCATACCACCTTAATGTATTTAAAGTCACTTGGGTGACCCTGTAAATAAATTACCCAGTCGATTGCAATCAAAAAGAGATGCACAGTTAGATGTTACAATAGTTCTAAATACTAAATTTCAATATACGGTTAAAAGATTTAGTTATGCGAAATACAAAATTATTTTTGGGGAGAAATTTGGTGATATTTCGGCAAAACTCGCCAAGGCCGATGACAAATGGCGAGATTTTGGGCATGGAGCAAACAATGGCTGACTACAGACGTAATATATTGAAGACGTCCGTAGTATTAATGTATTGAAATTCTTACGGGTGGTCCTGTAAATAAACTCTCCAGTAGATTGGAACCAAAAATCGAGATGCACAAATAGATGTTACAGCAATCTTATGTATGAAATTTCAACAATCTATGACTTATAGCTTTTTTGAGATATGAGAGTTAAAAACATACACACGTACACCAAAAGTTGCCAAGCTTATCGAATTTTGGCATAATTTTTGTGAAAGGCACGTGACGGTGTTCGGACCATTACCTAACTGTATGGTAGGATTGTATTTTGCTTAAAATGGATGAATGTCTCTAAAACTGCCATTGACTGTAATGCATTGAAATGTGTTTAAGTGTTCTTGTAGAAGAACTAAAAGTGATAAAGACACGATTTTCGATGGAGATATTCATTTTGAAATCCTTAACAACATACATCACTTCTGAGTCGTTTAAAATAGCTTAATATCTCTAAAATCCGCTTAAATGAATTTCTGTCCATAGAGTGTAATGTATTTAAAATCTTTTGGGTGGTCCTTTAGATAAACTATCCAGTCGAATGGGACTGAAAAGGGAGGTGCACAACTACATGTTACAACAATCCTAAAATTTCAACATTCTACAACCAATAGTTTTTGAAATATGTGAGTTACATACATGCGTACATACAGACATCAGGGAAAAACTGGTCAAAATGGAATTGCAGTCGGTGAAAATGGGTTGTGCATGCATTTATATGAACGGACATGCATGTGTATAATGAAATGCATTGCAAGAATTCTTGAAAGTAAATTTAGAAGTAGTCAAAATCGGTTTCTACTTTGAAGCCCCGACTCTCACAAAGGTGGCGATAATTAAATTTATGCAGTTAATACAGTGATTTTTTATATTTATGTGGCAACCGTAATTTAGAATTAAAATGCCAATGTGGAACAATATGTAAGTACAGCATTCTATTACTTATTTATTTTGGGTTGCTAATTAATGTAGTTTTAATAATTAAGTGCCTTCAAATTCCTTAACTGGTGCATTTATCTCTAATTTGTTCACTTTATTGGGTTGATTTCAATTTTAACCCCCCCCCCCTCTCACTAAGGTGGTGATAACTATACATATTCAGTTACCATGACAACTTTTTGTATTTATGTGGTAATCATGATTTAAAAATGACGGTTTGGAACAATATGTAAGTACAGCATTACTTATTTGTTTATTTATTTCTTTGGGTTACCGGTATGTAGTTTTAATAATTAGAGTCTGCAAATTCCTTAACTGGTATGTTCACCACTAATTTGTTCACTTTAGTTTTCATCTAGTTCTTTTGGAAGCGTTGAAAGTTTTGTATAACTCCTAGAGACCCATGATTGCAAAACTTGCCAAAGTGTGGCAATTTTTTTGGTTAGCGAGAGTGGGAGTGCTGAAATAGGAATAAACTATCTTGTTCCATAAAACTCATCTTTGTAATTGAAATCCATCTTAAAATTGTCTATTGAAACTGTTTTACAATCTTCGCCAAGCATATTCCAGCTATACTCAACCCTTTTAAATACTGTTTGGAATGGGCATCATAATATTGTGAGTGTGCCGCGTTTGTCTTTCTTCTTCCATAAAAACACATATATTTTGGGATTGAAATCTATTATTAAATTTGCCTACTAACACTATTTTAGAATATGCCAAGAATTTAGCTAGTCTAGGAACACAAAAAAGGTGGGGAAAAAAAAAAAAGAGGACTAGCTAAAAAATAAACAAAATTATCGATGAACAATAATAAACTAACGATGTATTATAATCGAGTTGGATTAAAAATTGATTTTCAAGAGTAATATAATTTTTCATTTTCTCCATTAATTATAGTGTAATTTAACTTAGCATATACTCATTCCAGTATATATCCATTTTACCCTGGGCATTGGGGTAAAATGGGTATAGCCCTTTACATAAAAATTAAAGCAAAAAGGAAAAACAAATTATGATTAATTCAGACCTAAGGTATACAATGTAAAGAATACTGAATAAAAATGTGCTTATACTTCGTGTTTCATCTAAGGAACATTAAAAATAAAAAAGCTGATTTTTATACCCATTTTACTCTGGGTAACCCTAAACATTTACATTCAAATTCATGAATAACCCCTAACCATCTTTATTTAAAGATATTTTAGAGACCACTGAAATTTTGTGCACCACCTCATTAGTTAATGGAGCATATTTTACTAACTAGGAATTTTTTTTTTTTGTACAGGGATCGTATACATTTGCACATTTTTTTTTTTTTCAATTTACATTACTGACTTATGATAATGAATTAAAACATGTTACCGTCTTTTTAGGAGACGCTATATTTAATACTTTTTTTCATTTGTATTTGTTGCTTTAACCATCTACATTTCGTGTGCAGAACATGTATTTCAGCTGGCATGCTTATAAAGCTTTTAAAGGGAATTGTGTGGAGGAAGCTTGTTTGATCCTGCATGGTAGATAAGTTATCCGAATGGACAAAAGGTACCTCATTTGCTTGGCCTTCAATTGCCAAGGTACATGTGCATGGAGACAATCTCGTGCTGTTCCATTACCCCCCCCCCCTCCCCCCTACAGTGTCAGCCGGAGGCTAATGAACAAATTTCCAAGTGCAATTGAATTTTGCCACACTCAGTCAATTTTAAGAGGTTGCTGCCACATGTTGTGGATTTTGAGAGATTGATAGAGCGTGTCACAGATTTTGAAAAACAAGAGATAGATGGATTTGGCCTGGCACTATCTGTCCTTAAAGGCGAGAATGCATATTCATTTTCTGGGTCAACAATGAAGCTTATGGTGGAAACTTATTTTAAGGGCCTTTGTTAAGGGGGGGAAGGGAAATACAGGGGGTGCCTGTATTTCGATAGATTTTTCAAACCAAATACCAATGAATTTTCTCGGTTTTAATGAAGTCTGACCTTTCATCGAATGATGAGTTATTGCTACTTAAATTGTATTGGTTAGATTTTGCAGCACTATGTATTATTTGCAAATCTAGTAAAGAGAATTTGTCTTTACTGAAATCATGTCTGTATTATTGCATAAATAGAGCATGTGTCTAGGGTTCTTCTGTAAAAGAAATATTCTCCAGTGATAATAGCTTCTCACTCCTTATTTTACATGCATAACTAAATGCTTCAGATATTTTATGTTTAATACAACAAATTACTTGTAAATAAATTTTAAAAACACAACTGTATATTTTATTTATGAAACAATCATCTTTTGAATACATACTTCTCAAGCATAAAAAAAAGATGTTTGGAAAAATACGAAAGTGTAATTTAATTTTCTGCCTTGGGTCCGGGTTCGAATCCTGGCTAGGGCATGTGAACTTGTCCATCCCTTCATAGGGCTTAACACTGGTGCTCCTTTATTAAAATGGCCACAATACCTTCGGGCAGTTGTAGTGGACAATATGTAACCGGCAAGCGCACACTTGTTTAAAAAAAAAAAGTTTAACTTTCTATATTTTTAGGCATTACACTATCAAATTTCTAAACTTATCAAGCATTTTGGTTTCAAAGTCTCTTTTAAACTTTCCAATACATTTAAATGCTTTCTTTTAACGATCCTATTTCTACTGAAATTTGTTTTGCGTGTTTATGTTCCTTAAGACTGTGATTTGGGTTACACTGGTCAGTCCAAAAGAACTTTTAAATTTAGGCTCAAAGAGCACACAAGAGCTATGTTTCTAAGCAGGAACTTCCCCCAAGTCTTCTACTGCCTCTCACTGTTTGAATTCTAATTGCTGGTTTAAATTTTCTACAGCCAAGATCTTGCACACTCCTCAGTCTTGATACCATCTTGATTTGAAAAATTTTGGCATTTATTTGTACATATTTTTATAATATTTGAGAGAAATAATTTGTGGTTACGTTTTAGCACAAAGCACTGCTTGCATGTGTCAATAAACAGGAAGTTTATTGACACACGCTTTCAATTTATGATGAGCATAATTACAAGCAATATTCTCATATTTATTTGTACATTCAATAATGATGTGTTGCATACATGTTAATTTTTAGCAGTATATTCGGTTTTTTAATCCTGAGACTTTCATTCATTTTGAATTGGATTCTAATTTTAGTTAGAGTCAATAAATATAAATAGCTTTCTTCCTTCCCATCAAGTTCCTTACAAAATACATTTTTTTTTTAAAAAACAATAAACTTACTGAGAAGACAGAACCTTGCAATTATTATACACTTCCACAGTTCAGTTATGTATCAGTATCGAACACAACTGACTCTCAGAAACATTACTGCAACTTTTATAATGAACACAGCTAAAAGATGCAAATCTTGCTTTCATAATTTTTTCCTGTCAGATATAGTATACTTATCATAATTCTTTGTAGGATCATAAGGTTCCCATCTTGATGCAGGAAAAATATGCTTATTCCTCTCATACCAACTTCTTAAGAGAACTTTTCCAGCATGAGATTCGTCTTTTTCAATGGTGGCATCGCTAACAAGCCTGACATCATCATGCACATCAAAACTAAACAGCGGTCCACTTTTTCCACGAGCTTTCGTAACAATGAAGTCATAAAATGTGTAATGATGGGGAATGATGAGATCTTCTTTTACATACATAAGTTGATCAGCTGTGATGGCTTTTAGTTCATGAAATTCCTTTCGTAAAATTTCCAAGCATTTCTGAAAAGATTAAAAAAAATACATATATCAATATTGAATTAATACAACTAAATACACCTATAGCCATAAGTTAAGCACAGAGAGAAAATATTAATTTTTAGAGGGCAAACTGAATTTGAGAGGCCACAATTTGCTGCAGAGGTAGATAGAAGTCTACAAATTGTTTTTTAACAGCCAATCATTGTTTATTATCAATAAATATGGAAAAAAAGCAATCATTTAAGGAGTCAGCATTATGAAGGTTTAGAAGAGTTTAATGTAAGTGCTAATATAAATTGTTTAGAGTTTTCATACGATTAGTTTTTAAGATAAACTATAGGTTTTAAAAGATGAATGCATATGAACATTAGCATTCAATGGTATGCTTTTGAAGCAGGACAATTAGTTCTACATGTTGCTCTTTTCAATGGCATTCATCCTTCTGTCATTTATATATTATAGAAACAATTCCAAATAAATCAAACAGTTGTTCTGACCTGTGATCAGTCACCCAAGGGAACTGTCAAAGCCCTCTTGGAAAATCAATATACTGCTGTTGTATCCAAGCAAAATCAGAGTGACTGCCACATATGTCACTTCTATGGTTGCAGTGCCCACTGGTACGACAATATCTGCTACTGCATTGAGCTGAAAGCTATACATGAGTGGACTGTAAACCCAGGTAACACTATTTTGTGTTCCTTTTACTGTCGAATCTAGAGTTAAATTAAACACAATTAAAGTGGTGTTGGAAACATATGAATTGGACTGTTACCAATTGGGCCAAAGTTATGTTCACAGATATGCCGATATTTTCCCTGGTGGCAGATTACAAGCAGGCAAGAGTTTGAAGAAAACAAGGCACATGCAATCAGCCCCAGAATATTATCACTCATCATGCATTCAGAGGTGGAAGCATTATAGTTTGGACTGGGATTTTGCTAGGATATTGTTCTTAACCCACACATCCATAAACAGGGTTTGCGACAGCTGATATGGAATGAAGTATTAGAATCTACTGTGAGATTGTATGATGCAGCAGTTGGTCTTTCACTCGAATCAATGGAAGAGAATGCATGTACCATAGAGCTGACACAATCAATCCCAACCTGGAGAGTGAGGGGTATTGGCCGCATGGATTGGCTAGCCTACTCACCTGACCTTAATCCCAATGGAAAATTTTTGGATATCCTTGTTTGTACTGTGTTTGCTCATTTTTCATCCCGAGCCACTCCCATGGAGTTACAAAATACTCTACACAAGGTATGGCAAATTACCATTATTTCCAGAAGAAATAGTACATCAGCATAAAAGCCACACTTGAAGAAAATGGCACACAAAATTATTGAAACTGCACAGAAACGGCACACCAAGTTAAATTGTGTGTGACATTGCCATGAACATCATAGTTACAAAATCTTGTCCTTCGTCAGGATGTATAGCATATAATTTGAGAAATGAATAAAATCAAATTATAATGGAAAAATAAATTTTAGCGCAGAAATTATGAAAATATACTTATGTTCATGAATGTACTTATATTTACACACTAACAGGGTGTCTACCATATAAAGTAAGCTTGATTTCTTGACCATAACAAATACGAAACACTAATATCAAAAATACATTCGTGCCAGGGATGCAGAATATGTACGATC
Organism: Cheiracanthium punctorium; assembly: GCA_038373885.1. Taxonomy (NCBI): domain Eukaryota; kingdom Metazoa; phylum Arthropoda; class Arachnida; order Araneae; family Cheiracanthiidae; genus Cheiracanthium; species Cheiracanthium punctorium. The sequence goes on from JAWZYV010014758.1 coordinate 16,700, forward strand.
CGGCAATCTAGGATAGGGGGAAATTTTGCAGACAATATACAACTGATTTCGATTTTAACAATGAATTACAAAATTCTTCGAGTTATTCTTTCCCATTCCTATTTTTTTTTCAACTTTTTCACTGATCAGCAGTTTGCTTTTTCTTAACTTGGACCAATTGCTATTTAGTAAACATTTATGTAGCTTGTATTAGGTTGTAACGAAAGTTTCCCGCCACCGCAAACATCGTCAGCACACAGTTCGCGTTGGCGTATTTGCTCATATTTTGTCAAACGATTTTTGGCATTTGAAAGAAAGAGGCTTACTTTATAGCACTGTGTTGTGAAATCTGTAAAAAATATAGTTATCATTAAGTATAAGGTGTCCCAAATGGAACTATCACTCTAGAGTATTAGAAGCATCATTTACTTCCATTTGTGTTGCAAAAAGTCAGCTACATAATATCAACAAATTATGAGTACAGCTTTAAGTACTAGTGTTGTATCATGTGACACTGTGCAGGTTTGGTAACGAAAGTTCAAAATCAGTTATCTAAGGAGTTAGAAGTTAGTTTTTCAGGCAGATATGGCGGAAAACTTTCGTTACAACCTGATACATTGCAAATATTTTTACACTTATGGTAATACAGAACTTATGCAAGTCTATAAACATATCATAAAATTTTGGGGAAATTTGCATATGGATTGAGGGAAATCTTGAGAGTAAAAACAGTTTCTGCACCCCTGCATCATACTGATAGAATGAAGAAAAATTATACTTTTAAATTTAACACTATTAATATACAGGGTGATCAGCGAATAAGCCCTGATTTCAAAATTAAATATCTCTACAACAAAGATCAACAGAATTATGCGGTAAACTGTACGTTTATTAGCAAAACTGTAAAATTGATGCACAAAAGTTCAGAAAATTTAGTTACGAAAATCGTCAACTAAGAATTTGAATGAAACGGAAAAAGGGAGTTGAGTCGCTAATCGTGACCTTTTCTTGACTTTCGTGACCTTTTTTCCAATTCTTGACTTTCCGTGATTTTCGCGACCTTTGCATGATGGTAGACACCCTGACTAAAGAAGTCTACATAAGTAATATTCATACTGTGTTCATATTAAAAAAATGACTAATACCATGCTATTTAAAAAAGAGGGAACAGAGAAAAAATGTCATAGATCGCTATTGCATCTGTGATTGCAACAAAGTGGAGTCGTGTCAACATTTGGAAAGTATCATGGTAGATTTACAACACAAATTGGAAGGGATGGGTTCAGAAAGATTCATCTAGAGACAGAGAATAAGAACAGAATCTGGCACTCAAAGAGGAAGATATAGACACTAGATAAACACAACAAAGTTCACAGAAAAGAACTGACTAGTCTTCTCTGTAGAGCACCGAAGTGATAAGCTTATTATTTCTTGATATCCATTTAATGTGTTTTTTTTTAGTGCATGCAAGCACCGCATTGGTAGAAACTCTGCACCTGCTGAAATTTTAAGTTTTAAACATGTAAACGCCACGGCATTTATTATTAAAATTTCAGTAATGGAATTAGAGGTGGTTGATCATACCGTGAAGAGTGTTTTCACAAACTGTTAGCTTTGCACGATGATGAGGGGTGGACACATAACCTACTAGACTGTTTTATTGCATTGGATTTAAACATATTGTTGTTAATGACTCCAATATGCCTTATCTTATAATTTATGGAAAATCAATATTGCTTTAATCTTCATGTTATTCTTCACTTTGTTTGATGCATAAATATATTTGCTACTTTCCTGGTTGAATCTTGTGTCAATCAAACCTGTACTTGTGGATTTTTTTTTTCCATTTTGCCATTTTGTGCTTAACTCTAAATGTGTAATAAATAGCAAGGAGAGTAATAATTTATGGTCAAGAATAAAACCATAATAAGAAAGAGTTTTAAGTTGAAATATAGAATAAATACAATAATGTTATCAAATGGTAAAAAACATTATTAAAAAATTAAAACTGAAATAAAATTAGCAATTTTATCACATTGTAGTCTGAAATTAACAATCAAAAATGCATGTGCACGAACTATTTTTCTTTACTGTATTAAAATATTAACTTGTTTATCTTAGTTTAAATCAATTTTTTAAATGAAGAATATTAAATAGATCTCATACAAACATTGCAGTATCAAAGCAAAGTACAAATCAGAAACAATTTTTAGAACATAAAAAAACTTTAAGTAAACTTTTAGTTTATTAATTTATGAACTGATGTTTTATACAATATAATCTAATACATACAAACATTAATATATACTTTTGACTTTGAAGATCTATTCACTAGCATCCATCAAGATGATCTGTACAACATGATACTTATAAAAATAGTGTAAATAAAATAAACTTGCATTCAGTTATAAAAATCACGTATTTTAAAAATTAAATGAAATTTATAATACCAGTAATAACTATATACTGCATAACAATCAGCTTACTTTATTTTGTAATTTAATTTATATATGTATATGTAGCTTTATTAGAAGGAGGAAAGCTGATGTGATTAAAATATTTACACTACGTATGGTACAATGACCTGGCATTTACATGGAAACTTACACTGTAAAAAGAGACAGATTTTTCAGGTTCCTGGGCATTTATCAGTGGAGAAGAAGAGGTAGAGGTAAATGCAGTTAATTATTTTAATTTAAAAAATGAATGGCCCAATCGACATCTAAGACTCCCTATTTTCTAGGAACTCATAAAATTATGAAAAACTGCTTTGTTGAAAACAGTACCCTATTTTATTACAGAAAAGCTACTTCACAATTAATCACAACAAAAAAAATAATAATAAAATTTTAACAGGATTTAAAATTAATTAAAGGGAAAGCTTTTTTTAAATGTTTTGTGCAATGAATGAATGTAGAAATCAACTACATAAATCAAATGCAAACGAAAAAATTTCCTTACTTGTAAAAACTGATAAATGCTGTTTCCTTTCTTCATTTTTACACTTCGTCTGTGGCCAGAGCCATCCCAGTAACTGAAAGTTATTTCAATTTCTTCATTTTTCAGTTTTTCCTGTTTTTGTACCCATTCCTATACAAATAATGAATTGGTTAAAAAGAACATTATTGTAGTTTATAAAGCTGTTATTAGAAAAAACAAAAAATTTAAAATGATCAATAAATGACAGTGTATCTTGATATAAAGTATAACTTCTTATTTTATTTTCCAATTTTTAAATTTATGCTACAAAATAGTAGTTATTATATGATACAGTCACTGGCTGAAAAAAATAGTCTCAGTGGTAGTCATAACAAATATTCCTGCATTAACTGTTAAATGTTATGAGCATTTTATGGAAAGTTATTTTTTTATGCCTGTTATTCATTATTTTGTCCTGTTGTGAAACCTTCATTTTACATGCTGCTATATGTTAGTTCATAAAAGGGGTGAAATCTCCACATTTAAATTAAGAAACTGATAGCTAATGTAATTGATTTCTACCAACAATAAATGTATGCATGTTTTCAATAAATAATATTAGTTTAAACGTTATTTCAAGCACTTTCATGTAAAAAAAAATCAAGACTGCAACAGAGAAAAAGAGGTTATGCTAACTTTCAGTTCATACTATGCAATTGCATCATTAATGTATAAAATATGCTGAAGCACTAGGGATGGACAGTATCATTAGTATTTATTTATTTTTCAGATACTTACTACATTCTTTAAAATGTTATCTTCCTATTTGTCACTCAAATTGTTAAAGGGATTGATCTAAAAACTAAATTCAATTAACAAGATAATTTTAATACTACTTTAATAGAAGCCTGAATTGTGGAAATTCGATCAAAAATAATATCAAGTACGTTTTTGTTAATGGAAGTACTTATGTGAGTAGTAAGCAAATTCAAGTCTATTTAACCCTTTAAGCATCATAAACTTTATAGTAGAGCATGTAAATTTTTAATACCTACATGCTCTCTATGTCAAAAAAGTATTTGAGGGTTAAGTCAAATTTTCTATGTCAGTTTCATATTTAAAATATTGTTCTCTGTAAAAGTAAATGATGTCATATATAAATTCTCACATTCCTTTCTAATTTTTTTTTTTCAAAAACTAATGTTATTTACAAAACTAAAATAGAAAATTTGGCTATCACTCATACTTTATTGAGTGGGACTGCATTGATTTTTGAAGTTATGCAAGACATTTGTCCCATGGTCCTTAAAGGGTTAAACAATGTTTATAATACTGTGTTTTTTCTGTTTGTTCATTTATTGTTTTATTAAAACCACCAATGGCAACACAACACTTTGCAGCAACTGGCGCAAATATTTTAGCTTGATAACGAGTGGTATTTCTTTCTTGAAAAAGAACCTAATATTGAAATGGTAATGTGACATTACCGTGGCATTTATATATGTTAAGTAATGTATTGATACAGTGACAAAAATGCTTTGACAAATGACACTTTCAATGCTTTACCTGACGCAATTCTTCTCGCAATCGCCTTTCTTCCTCTTCTCTTTCCCTATCAGGTAGAAAACTGGTATCAACATCTGGATTTTTTGTTATTTTCTTTTTCTTTGACACTGGCTCTTGACCATCTAAGCTGTTTTCTGATTCAGAAAGCCCGTGACTATTGTAATTATTTTTCGATGCTGATTTACTCCCCTCTTCATCCGATGCATCCTCCTCTTCATCTTCGTCAAGTCGAAATGATAATGCAGCAATCTAATTTTCAAAACAGGACGTAATAAAATTTAAATCAGATGGATTACAGTTCATTTTTAAAGACTCAAGCTTTTTAAGGAAAATATATTTTATTGCAAAATAAATCTTAAATTATCTGACTTTTTCAGCCCTCCTAACTCTGTGTGTTATTAAAAAAAAAATTACACTGATATGAAATTTCGCTTCCAGTCAATATATTTATTGGATTGATCCCTACTTCAACTCCCCCCCCCCCTATTTCGCCAAGCCAAATATCGGTGCACCTTGGCAAATTTTCTAGTCATCTGTCTCCAACTATTGTATTGTTCCATTACAAACTGGAAGATAACGCACACACAGAAGTTAGAATGCTCCCAGAGAAACTACATAGAAAAAAACTTTGACGATAGGATTCAACCTATTTACTCATTAGCGGGGGGGGGAAAAAATCACAAAACTGTCTAAGTAATCAATACTTGCACAAATTTTTACAGAACAAAATCTTTCTTTAAATAATTAAATCAATTTTGGACTACAACTTACCTGTCGTTTCTGTCTTTCTTTTGCTTCTTGTTTTTCTCTTATTTCTTTTTGCCTTTGTAATTCTTTCTCATGTTGTTTTTGAGCCAACTGTCGTTCTCTCTCTTTGACAACATCTTCTTGCTTTGCCTACAGTGAACATTATTTACAAATTAAAATAAAAGCAATAAATATACTGTACAGTGAGGATTATCTTTCAAATTCTAAAACAGTCGGGAAGAAATACCAGGTTATACACACACAGTTTTATAAAAAAATTTAAACATTCAATAAAAACTTAAATACATATGTGCAACCAATTCCAACAGATAAAACTGTAGATACTTATATACAGCGAAATTTCTCGGGAGTGACCACTCTCTGTTCTGCAAAAAATCAGCCATTAAGAGGTATGAACATTTGATAGCAAAGGAAAACACACTAAAAATATTGTTTGTTTTGTTATTTATAAAACTGCATACTAATATACAAGTAATTATACAAACATATTTTTAAAATTTAATAAAATATTTAGAAATTTCGGATTGCTTCATTATTTTTTCTCTTCTCTCTCTACTTTATTAATTACATCTGACAAAAGAGCATTTATTAGAGCTGGTATTCTTCATGCATTTGAATTTGCTATAATAAAACCTATTGCCTTTAAAACTTGCTTTTTGGGTTTCCCACAGCCAAAAGTATCCGCTAATTTCCTCTCCGAGATTCCTTTATCATGTGACTTGATCACATCAATATGCTGCCCCAACAGTAAAATCATTCATTTCTTAGACGCGTCTCTTATCTAACCTACAAGATTTGTAGGTGATGCGTATTTGCACCAGCTGTCGATTTGCAGTAGAGCCACAATATTTGTTTACTTTATTTCTGAAAAAGCGCAAGAACATTTTCGGACATAGAACCGGGACTGGTCGCTCATAGAGGGTTGTGTGGTCACTTCTAGCTTCTAGGGGACCTTTTAACATTAAGTGGATAGGGTAAAAAATCGATCCATTAAATAATTGGAGGAGGTGGGGGTCACTTAATGGGGTGGTTGCTCATAGAAATTTCACTGTATTAGCACCAATAACATAAAACTATCATATAATTTCCAGTTTTGCTATCCTTCTTTCTTTATATTAGGCAGCCATTCACTTTGGTAAAACATCCCCAATTTTAGCCTCACCTGCTGTAAGAGTTTTGGCTGCAAAACTGATAATTTGGTGTGGTCATGAGGCTAATACGTATTACCAAGCTTCAAAACCATTAGGACAAAATATTTTTGTTCTGTACTACACCTGCACATGGTTTATATTTCCTTATTATGAATATGCAGGATGTCCCAAAAAGGTAGTAACACATTTTAATTCTTTATCTATTAGAGATACAAGGGCAATGTAAATTGAAAAATATGTTCAAAATAAGGTAGGAAAAAGACTATTAAAGAAAAATATCTCTCATTCATTTTCAAAAAGTGACACTTTTTAATTTGTATACAAGCCCCTGTACAAACAAATTTCGTTAGTAAAATGTATCCCATACACTAATAAAGCGATATGCAAAATTTCAGCCTTTCATCATAAAACATTTCAGAGATATCTTTGAAAACTTTTTAAGGGAAGCAAATTAAAATTAAGATTTTTTTTTTTTTTTTTAAATCAATTCACAAATCAGAATTAGACATAAAACTATTTTAACCTTCATTTCATCTAAAGTCACAAGCCCAATAGTACTTGATTTTAACTGCTGTTCTACAGCATCATAATGAGCAGCAAATTTGTTTTCTATGTTAGATAACTTCATTTCTTCCTCTATTTTTCTTTTCCTATGCTCTAACTCTTCTAAAGCTTTTTCACGTTTTTTCTTGAGCTGCAATGCTCGGCCAGCTTCACTGGCTGCACCTTTATAAAGAGCCATTCTAAAAAACACCTGCAAAATAGACAAAGTGTTCATTTAAAATATGTACCATACATTTTTAAATAAAAGTAAAAAATTTACTACTCTTACCAAACATCGAACACAGTTATAAAATAAAATCATTGATTTAGAAGTAAATTCTGCATATTTTGAAAGGAAAACAATTAATTGTCAGTTAGATTAACACAATTTCTATAAAGCCATATCATTATTTAAAAAAAAACAAAAATTTAAATTTGTGCTATATAGCATACAATAGTGTTATTTTCAATACTATTATTATTTTAACTGTCGAATAAAATATTTCCAGACTGATATATTATTTATAAACTTGATCATTAAAGCTTCTTATAATTGGACTGCAAACTGCATACTTTCATGTGAAGTGTTTCAGAACTTTCCCAACAACATACATCAGGGTGGCTACAGAAATTGTGAAAAAAAAGTTCCCTGTTTTTCATGACTATCTTAGACAAAATTTCACAACTATTTATATACGTAAGGTATTCTTCCATGTATGAATTGTCCTTGCATAACATGCTTACCCAAAATATAAGGAAAAATCTCCCTCACAACATTCATAAAATATTTGTTTACGATATCATAAATTGAAATACAAAACTTAGTTGAACATCGGTAAGTGAGACAGGGAAAAAGAAGCAAGACCAGCAAGTGCTAAATGCTCTTTTTTTCTGCAAAAGGGGTCCTATAAGTGTGTACTTGGTGAGATGCTGCTTCCAAACAAACAATGGCATCTACTCCTGGCTATGATTCACCTGTTTTGCAATAAAACAGACACGTTGACAAGATAAAAATGATGAATTCCCTAATTTTTGGGTATTTTTAGAAAATTCCCTGATCTATATGTAGCCATCTTGATGCAAGTACAGAGGAAAACTAACACGAAACTGAGAGGACCGAAATATTTTTTCATGTGAAAAGAACTTTGTATTAAAAGATTTGTAATAAATTGCATAGTGTACTCTCTGGAATGCTACATCATTTCTTGAAAACCAATTTTTCATGTTATGCGTTTTCATGGTAAGCATATTTTACTACATACACATGTGTACATTTACATACATTATACATAAATTAGGCACGCTGCTATACTTGATACTTTAAGTTTACAATTTTGTGGAAACTTGGAAAAAAAAAATTCTGAGTAATTCTAGCGCTTGGTACATTATTGTGTTTACCTTTGTGATTTTATTTAGCGTAATCATGATTAATGGCAAGAAAAGAATACTGTCAACACAATTGGTATGTCCAGAGTGTGGAAAGTATGAAAGATCACAGACATCAAATGCAATAGACGGTGCATCCGGCAACCTGGCGTGTGCACAAGAATAATATCACCTCAGTCAAACAGTCACGTGACATATCCTTATTACTTTGCTGCATATCTGCACTGTCTACAATAATAGATGCCCGTGATCAAAATCCACAGCTCTTAAGGATTATTTCCCCCGTAATAGCGCCAAAAGAGCAACAACTGTCTCAAACTGGCTGCATCAGTGTAATAGTCACATGGTGCATCCTGGTTACTGTGTTACATATGAATTGGTCATAGGATATGCTGTCTACCGTAATCAATGCCTATGACAAAGATGGCCCTCCCAAACAAGCTAAGTTTACACCACAGAAGATTAAATTATTTTGTAAATTCAAGTGATTTTATAAGAAAAATGCGACAAACATTTTGTGCCCCCTCCATAATATTTTTTTTGGATCTGTCACGGGTCTGAACTTGTGAGTAATGACTCATCCAGAAAGATTATGAAGTTATAGCCTTACAGGAAGTAGGAAGACACGTGTTCCTTAAGGAATTTCAGTATAGTGCATATTACACATGTTGTTGTTTCTGTTAAAGCAGATAGACTATCTATTTTAACTTTCTTTAAGCATTTGATTTTGTTTTGCAGTCTCCTTTATTGCAAGTTGGTAAGCTATTTCAGGTTCATGGTTTCAGGTTCAGGTTTCAAAGTTGCCAGATTTGGCATAAAATCATTCATTCCTTTGCAACAAAGCGTTTCCAAGTATCTAGAATCGCGTGAAATTTACAAACATGAGTTAGAGTTACGCCCATTTTACGCCAAAATAAAAACTATATGAAATAAGTAACTCAAAATGTGTTACACAAAGTTGACAATTTTCGAATAGTAAGTTCGCTTAGACAACAGGAGTTTAGAATGAGCGATTATTCGTTTTTCCAAAACAGAATAACTAATATCTTGAAAATGAAAAATAATTAAAATGCAAATTATTTTAAAGCCGGTTCTCGTCCAGCTGGATTATTTGCTACCAGTAGAAATATTGGGCGGCGTTAACTATGCCATTATAGCAGTTATAGTACACTTTGGATATTTGCTAGTGCAACGAGATGGTATAATTCGTGGTGTTAAGTACGCCAATCCGCAAACGATTATGTACATGAAAATATGGATAACGGTTTTCCGGTAACCTTAAATGAATAGTAAATATAGGTTGTGAGCATGTGTAAATCCCCAAATAATGAAAAGTCGCCATGGGTGGCAGGCTATTCTATCTGTTCCGTAGCTTTTATTAACTTTACATGTATGCAAGTCGCCAAATAATGAAAAATCGCCATGGGTGGAAAATTCGCAAGGTGTCCAATAGGTTTTACATTATTAAAAATACAGCTGAAACACATGTTATGATTTTATTATGCTTTAGCTCCTTATTAATATAACTTTTGAATGGCAACATTAAATATTGTGTTTCTGAGGAGTGCAAATAATTTTTCCAGTGATTATAAGCGATTATAAGCGGAGTCCACACTCCAGTTGGAGTATAGCTCAGGACCCGTACAACACGGATTCAAATAAAAAAATATCTTCCGTGTTATGAGGGGGAGGGGGGTCTACTGTAGTGTGAAGTTTAAATTTTTATGTACCAATGAATATGCAATAACCAAGCAATGTGTAGCTCATTAACATTCTATCTGATCCAATCTTCGGGTTTTGTCTGTTAAAATTATGCCATTTTTATGAATAAGCCTGATTAGGGGCCGAATGCCTCATACGAAAGGCGAGCGTAGCGAGTCAGGGGGCCTTGGCCCCTAGTTTTAAAATAAAAAATAAAACACTGTTTGGCCATTTTAGATTAGATGTACATAAGTTGCTGAATTCACAAAATTTCTTACCCCCCCTTCCCCCAAATAAAATTCTGGACGCATCACTGATTTTTATGTCAACAAGCAATCTCAACAGTCGCTCTAATTCACAAGGAGCAGCATATGTAGTAACTGAGCAGACTACTGAAGAGGAGATCAGTGGCTTTTGGGAGAAATCAAGCGCCCCATGGCAGATCCCTTATGTAAAAAGCTCAAGAAGTACGGAGAAAAATAATTCACATACATTAATTTTATGGAATTCTTAAAAGAATGAATCTATAAGAAATTTACGTATGGGATGGAACTTGATAAGGGGGGAAAGATATTATGGCGTATTTAATATTCTAATTCTAATCATTTTGGGGTTTTTTACGTAAATTATTTTTTAATACTGCATATAAGAACGGCATCACTGCAGTAGGCAAATCACACCAATTTTGATGCTAAACTTAATTTGTTGGATGCCGTATTTGCTTACACCAGGTTCTGCTCATCGGCATTGTTTGTTACGGCCACCAAATATTAGAGAAGATGAGATTAAGAAGGCACAAGAGCCAAGGAAGAAATTACACTGCAGCTGTGCCATAAGCGTTTTCATAGTTGTGGATAAAACACGTAACAATTTTCTACGAGAAAATAATAAAAATGATCATAATGTTTTTAACATAGTGCAATTTAATACACAGCCTTCATGGGTGTTACTACTATCAGGGTTCGCACTAGACCGCGGGATTGCGCGATTCCCGCAATGCCACATTAAATCCCACTCAAAAAAATAACAGTCGCGGGAAAAGCCCACATGCTGGGTTGTTCAATTTTGATGTAGCAGCAAATTTTGCCCGCAAAGTTTTTTTTTTATCTCTAAGAAAGTTTCTTTGACCCTTTTATTTGTTCAACTGTTTTTTGTTTGCTCACACATAATGCCCTAATGATTCATGATAAATGAAAGGGATGAATTTGCGCAACTTTTATGGTAATAGAACTCCAACACCCTTCTTCCTTCTCTGGGAAGACGGGAAGCGCTCGGGAGGCCCAGTCGGGGTAGTAGAGTAGCCCGATCATGATGAGAAGGGGGATGGAAATCAACTGTGTAAAAATTCATTCATCTATATTTTTTTTTATTAATGGACCGATTTTTTTGAAATTTTGGGGATCACTTAGAAATGCAAAAATTGATTCAGAGTCTAAATTTTAAAAAGACATCTTAATTTGTTCAAAAGTTAGAAATTTACTGTCAAAACATAATTCCCCCCCCCTTTCTTACTTTGTGGTTTTCTTTCTAAGCTAGACGGGGAGGGAAAGATAGAATCGATGTTCTTATCTCCTTTCTATTGCCAGTTAAATAAGTGACCAGCTGATTGCTAATATCAACAGAATAGTTATTATGGCTGCATGATAATCCTGAAAAAAAATTTAGCTATTGTTGTCCATTAAAAAAAAAGTAATAAATAACTGGAATTTGTAGTGGAATATACATTGAATAACTGGGATAGATATTTATACCATTATATGGCTCTTTTGAACAGAAGTGTTATTAATATTTTAAAGTATTAAATATAATATTTAAATTGTTTGGACTATTGAATTAATTCTTACAGAGACAAGTGAATGATGAAAAATTGAATGAAGTATTTTTATAGGTGTAATAACTTAAAAACTGAAAAAAATTTAAAAAATTAAAATTTAGGTTTAGAACAACTTAACTTTATTAAGTGTTTCTTAATTAAACTTTTATTGATGATTCTTTACAAAGTGATCAAATAAATCTCTTATTAAAATCTCCTTCTTATGCAAAATGTTTACTTAATTAAGCATTTTCTTGTCTGTTAGGTAAGTTTGGGGGATTATTTTTGCTATAAAAAGAAGCCTTAAAAATCTTTAAAGAAATATTCTTATTAATTAATTATTTATAATTTATTTTAATAAGTTAATTAACAAAGTTACTTAAAAGTAATTTAACCATTTACATAACTTAGCTTTATCAACTTAATTAATTTTATCTAATTTTTAATAAAGACTAGTAATTAATTTATTAATAAAGATTACTAATGAATTATTATTAATTTATAAATCAATAAAGCATTGTTTTACTGAATTCTTCATAGTTTTTTTCCCGAAGTAGAAGTGCTTATAATCAGGATATGTAATGCTCTTTTTAAGAAACACATTGCTCTTTCAAAATAATGATGCCCTTTTTTAAAACCTTTGCACCCAGCCATTTTTCCTACCTAGAATGAGCTCTAATCTTAGACATTGTATTTTTGTAATGACATTATTTTTGCTTGTAAAATGTGAAAAAATTTTTTTTTTTTAAACAAACAAAATTATCGTTCTCACTCAGATTTTTAAAAATCCCACTTAATTTTGGAGCCAGAGTGGGAGAATCTCACCCAATTTTTTTCCCTAGTGTAAACCCTGTACTATTATTGTTTATAGTGGTCCCAAGAAACAAAAAAATGCAGAGTTCTGAATATATATATATTTCGACTTTAACAAAATTTCTTAAGTTCATTTTGATAAAATATCACTAAATTTACTTACAGTTTGCTAAAACCGTGGTTATTTTTTAATTTGATGCCTTTAAAAGTTAAAATTTATTACGCAGGTTTGTTTTGTTGTACTACTGTCAACACTACCTACTGTACTGTCTTCTTGTTGTTGTTCGTTGCTAAAATGTTTCGGAAAAGAATCAAATTTCAGAGCCACGGCCACGTTCTATCAAAGCGCAAGCATGAAGCAAGTAAACTGATTTTCGGAACGCAACAACAAATGTTCAATCTTGTAATAATCGAATATAGAGAAGATTCGGAAATATGCAACCGATTGAATTTAAAAATAAATTGTGATAAATATTTAAAAAAATTATTTAATGATTTCATATTAATTCTTAAAAATTTATATTCAATTAAGTTCATTTAAGTTAATTAAATAGACAAGCTTTTAAGCTAGTCTAGTTAGGAATTTCTAAAACGAAGTGGGGCATCAAGTTTGATGCGCTGCTGAAACAGAAAGAGGTTTATTAAACATGGCAGCAAAATACTCCCCCGTGCTATGTTTATATTGTAATATCAATAACAAGACTCTATTTTCATTAAATCTGGTATTTTTTGGACTTAATAATAGCCAAATAGTTATGAAATGAAAAATGGGTTATCAGACTCTAGAGATCCTTCGTCAGGGTGTTTGGGCATCATTCACTGGGGGTTGGTTTTATGATCCCCGACAAGATCACTTTTGCAATATAGCTCATCTGTATATATGGTTGCTTTTACTATGTTTACCATTTGGATTGTATATGGTATGTCTTTTCGTTTAGTATTATTTATAAGTGATGAAATATATTGCTAATTCTGATTATTTGAGCGATAAGCGCAATATTTAAGTAGCTGTATAAAAGTAAACAAACCATTTACATCAAATCAATTACCAATTATTACTGGAACTTAGAACTATTTCTTGTGTGAAGATTAATTTAATATTTTTAAAATACTTGTATGTTATATTAATAAACGTATTGTTATTAATTTGTTGTTATAACAAGATTCAAACAGTAATGGCGGACTTGAGAATAAAATGATATTTAAACTAAGAACTATACATATGTACTTGTAGACTTCTTTAAATTATATGAATATTCAGTTATAAGAGGAACCTTCTTAATATAGTCCAGGTGAACAAATTAATGTGAAACTGTGTCAAGTATACCACTAAAACAATTTCATTTGCTATACAACTAGAATGTTCACAGTTTTATTTCATTTTGTAAAGAACTATAATCGAAATTTAATATTACTACAAGAACATTTATTATTTGATGCTTATATATTAAAACTGTTAAAGAATAAGTATTAACAGTTAGTAGTAAGTATTCTTGCTTCAGTATTTAAAGTAAATTTTAATTTTATATTCGAAAATTTTGTTATTAGACTAGTTTTAATGAATTTTTTTCTTAAAGAACTATAAGAGTTCAAGTTAAAAATGTTCTCTGTAAACAAGGGTCATGTTGGCTTCTTAAATTTGTGGATCTGAGGGATTTGTAAGATTTACCATTTGTAATCCCTTGCTTAATTTTCTGTGATTATTATAAAAAAAAAAAAAAAAAGAAAATTATGTAACTACTTACTAAGTTTAATGCAGGGATAGAAAAGTAGGCTGTAGGGCATTTGTTATACGTAAATTTGGTTATTAGCGACATGAGGTACCTTCTGAAAAATCTACAGGTGTCTTTTCAAGTTCTTCTGGTCCTGCGTCCATTCCACCACCAGAATTCTAATTCTCAACGTTTTTTTTAATATCATCCATCGTTTTCTTTTGTGGTATTCCTTTTTCGATTTGGCTTAAATGCAATTTTTGATATTTCTCACTCACTTTTTTAACATGACCATACCAAATTAGTTGCTCTATTTGCTGGTCATCAAATATGGTTCCACTTAATTTCATCATTTCTTATTTTCTTAGTTCTTGATGTCCTATGTGATTTTCTTTGGGCATCCATTTTGTAGGACCTTTATTAAGAAACTTATACAGGGTGCCCCAAAAACACTGACCTAGGCTCTTATTCCTTAAATATCCATCATAAACATATACAATTTAAGTTATAAAGTTACGTAAAAAAAAGGTACATAATTTTATGTCATCGAGTAAAGTTTTTTAAATATTAAACTAAATAGATAGCAAAATTTAAATTTTTATATGGCCCCAGTACAAGAAAAGTCCCCATTAGCAAAATGTGCCCCCATACATTAATTTAGTGCTGGACAAAATTTCAGCTATTTGCTGATCATATCAAATATTTTTCCTTTTAATTTCATAATTTCTTATTTTCTTAGTTCTTGATGTCCTACGTGATCTTCTTTGGGTATCCAATTTATAGGATGTTCATTAAAAAACTTACACAGGGTATATTCATTGTAAAAGTGCTCAGATATATTTAAACAAACTTGATAAGCGTCTATTACAATAGCTTTAAGTATTATACATTTATGTAGTCATTATTGCTTTCAATCATAATTTGTGTAGAATCCCTGAAATAAGATCATTTGGTGTGATTTTTTTTTTTTCCTTCAAGAGGCATAAAAAATTTTCTCAAAGGTAAAAAGTATTGATTTAAAACAAGATTTATTTATTTATTATTATTTTTTTTCATGTCTCAGACAAAGATAAATTGCTCAAGTTTTATTACATCATCTCATCAATGTATGGGACACATTTTATTAGATTATTTAAATGCATATTTAAATAAAGGATAAATGTTAATCAATTTATACATAATTGATATTTTAACTAAACATGCAAGCGTCTGTTTAGGAGAAATTTGAGTCCATTAATGGATCCTTCACAAAATATTTTATCTTAGAAACGAACCCTTCACAATATTTTTTACTTCAGAAACGGACCCTTTACAATGTAACTTCGTCAACATAAATATAATACTAAATTCAGATTTGTAAAACTGTATATATTTTCACAAATTCATAAAAGAGCCCTACTTTCACAAAAAGAGGACCCTATTTTCGTAAAAACAGAACCCTGGCTAGAAAAATCTGATTTAATGTTAATTTCAGATTCACAAAATTATGAGTAAATTCTTCACAATTTCACAAAACTTGGACCCTGTCTGAAAAGTCTAGACAGATCCCCGACATATCTTAATTAACATAAAAACTTTAACCTTATTTAACATTAAAATGACAGGTTTTTTTTTTCTTTTTTTTTTAAGAAGTGATATTCAAGGATGTAGTGACCCGTAAAAAGATAAGATGAATCGAGGGCTTGCCACTTCATTAATCAGGAGCCTAGCAATTCAATAAGTGTGGGGGAGCTCAGTACATTTAGATCGATTCCGCAACTAAAAATTACACCATATTGTGCTGACTTATGGTAATTTTCTCCCTTCCTCCAAGGTTATGGGGGTTGGGCTTGAGACTCACCCCCCTCTCCTACGCCACTGTTATTTATTAATGAATAACTTAATTATGAAAATAATTAAAATGCACATTCAAAGCTGCAAACCATTCCAGATTCTGTAGAATTACTCCACATTTTAGCTCACAATTACAGACGTAGCTGCGACAGAGAATTACAAACTTAGCTGCATGTATGAAAAATATTTTTAAAATGTCGATTTAATAATACCAGATTCAGTTAAAATAGTGCAGGAAATTTATCAATTCATATAGAAGTAATTCAACGCAATCTGGAATGAAATATTTTATATTAATGGGTACTATGTAATTAGCTTGTAAAGAGCTTATGAAAAATTAACTTCTAATCATCAAAGAAGACGAATTGAACCCAACATTCACATTTATAGAAGTGGAAATTTAAAATATTAAATAACAAAAAGCATTAATGACATTTTTGTAGATTGTTCATTTTTCTTTTCTTCCCCCCCCCCTTTCTGAAAATGAAGATTTCATTAAATAGTAAAGTTTAACATTATGAATATTTTATTGAAAAATATTAGATTAAATATTGTGTTTGATTTTGATTATATTGCATTACTTTTCTTCCATTTTGATAATTTTTGAAAATGTACTAAATTTTTGAGAAATTCACTGTAGTGCTCATAACGAAAAAGTACCAAAATATGTTATTTTCTATTTTAATAGTTTCTCTCTTGTATATAATGTGGGAAAGAAGGATTCTGGGATTTCTGGGGGCAAACACCAAACAAAGCCATAAAGAGTTTTTTTTATAGCATTTTCAAAGACAGTAGCAACTCGGATTGGGCACGTGTGCTTTGGCAATTTCAGGAGCTATGGCATTAAAAACCATGTAATATCATATTTGTAATTTACTAGAGGTCGATGCAGATACAAATTGGGTCCGTTTTGTGGCCCCTTCACAAAATTACAATCGATTAAAACAGCACTTTTACAAAAATACAATCAATTAAAACTGCCCTTCATTGGCATTTCACCCTACATTTCAATCTGTTTTATCGATTATTTTAACCCCCCCCCCCCAAAAAAAAAGTGACTTTTATTAAAAATCAATGTGAAAATTCACAAAAATTAAGTTTTGAATTTCATAAAATTAAGTACTGAAATTCACAAAAGTAAGCAATTTTCACAAAAATGAGACCTTGAAAAAAATTCCTGGATTGACCCCTGTTTACATATCTTGTTGATGTAATTCATTGTAATTTGTCTTGTAAATTTGAATATGTTTAACAAACCAGTATTGAATTTAGCTTTATCATAAGTTGTGTTTTATGTTTATTGTCGGTAGAAGGAAATGTGGTGGAAATATGCAGTTAATATATTATATTCATGTTTGGGCTAGGTGCTTTGCTTTCTGTGAATTGTTTCTTGTACTTTTATTTGTGTAAAACACCACTGGCACGGGCGTAGCCAGAAATTTTTCATGGGGGGGGGGGTTACGACTACTACAACTCATATCAGTGGCATAGCCAAGGGGGGGGGTTATGGGGGGTCATAACCCCCCCCATGAGGAATTTTTTGCCATACAAAATGTATATTCTTCATTCTCTCATCACACACACTGTATGCATATATGTGAGTTGCAGTAGTCGTAACCCCCCCCCCCCTATGAAAAATTTCTGGCTACGCCCCTGACTCATATAATGTATACGTGGGTGTGACAATATAGTGAAGAATATATTTTGTATGACAAAAAATTCCTCATGGGGGGGGGGTTATGACCCCCTAACGCCCCCCCCTTGGCTATGCCCCTGACCACTGGTGTTTAATATAAGATTTATGTAAAGTTTATAAAAAGAGGTATAAATATCTAAAAATTGCAGATAAGTACTTTTTTTATTTAAATGTTTTTTGGTTGTATTTTAGGAAAAGGCCACTGGCTGAGCATTTTGATTTCTGTGTAAGATTTAGCTAGGATATTCCACTTAATTTTCATGTTAAATTTCAGATTATTGTAAAAGTTTTGGAGCTTTAGAAAATTGTTATTTTGCTTCGTGTTTTATTTTTAAATGGTTTTTGTGTTGTTTTAGCTCTTTGCTCTACTTGTTTATGACACAGTCTTGAATGAAAAATGAGAAATTTTAATCCTAAAACTACTATTATTTTAATAATATATTTTCTGTGAGGTATTACATCTTTAGTATTCCGAATGTTATTTATAGTTCGTATGCTTAAATGTATAGTAAAAGAAAAAAGAGGGTGGGTATGGGTAGGGTGGGGTTGAGAGGGGCAGAACTTCCCCTCTCAAATAGTATGATAGGCAGTCATTTAATTTGAAATTGTATAAAATATTTAAAATTCAGGGTGGCTACAGGTAGAGTTGTAGGTTTTCCAATTTTTAAACAGAAAATTTTCTAAGCCACTAAATTAATAAGGTATTGTAAAATTAAACTCATTCACAAGAGGCTACAAGTAAACAAAACTGGAGTATTTTCATCAGTTCTGGTTGTGATGCCATTTTGAGTTTTTCCCTTCCAACAACAACAACAACAAAATAAAATTGAATAATTAACAAAGCATAGAAATCGTGATTTATAAGTTTTTAATCATGTATAAAAATAGAGTTAAATATATTACTTCTTTAATAACTATTATGCACATATAATGTTTTGGTGATTTATTAAAAAATACCGTATTGGACCAGGATTGCTATGATTTTGTCCAACCCCAAAATTTTAACTAATTACATACTTAATACATCTCTTAATATAAGTACACCACCTGTAAAGTTTATAACCTAACCCCCCACACGCACACACACCACCACCACCACCACTACCCAAGGGAAGATAAAGGTAAAAGAAATCAGACTTTTTCTAGAGAAAATTTTTATGCCCATCTTATGAATTAAAATGAATAAGGATTTTTTAACCAGAAAAAAACATTAGTTAAAAGTTCTAATTTAGAACTAGTATAGTACTACTCACTGTAATTTCATTGTTAAAATTTATTACTAATAATCATTTTATCTGAAGTCAAACCATGATTGGTTTTATTATTGATTTATACGATTTTTCATCTATAACTGGTTTATGATTATTATTATTGTTTTAACCATTTTATCATCTGTAATTGATTTTTGTAATCAGTTAGTTGCCTTTAAGTTGTATTTAGTAATTAACAGAAATTTTTCAAGCATTCTGAACTCCCATCCCATCCCTTAAAAAACAATGAAAAAAAATCTAGTAGGCTGTTTTTTTTTCTGAAAAAAAAACAACCCACTGGGTTTTTTAACAGCTCTGTACTGAAAAAAAATATTTTATTTACTAAATTGATCTATGAATATCTGAAATGAAAACAAAATATGTTCTAAAATGACTACATATTTCTACAAAAAATAAAATGATTTTTTTTTTTTAGAAATTAATTGTGTTGACACATTTCATGAAAAAACAAAAAGTGATGTTAGGAAATTTGACAGAAGAAAAAGTCACCAAATAGTGACTTTGGCCATGAAGAAAAGTTGCCAAATAGGCGTGCTCCCACTTATTTTAGATTTCCAAACATATGCAAAACTTTTATATTTGCGACATAATTGAGAAAATTGTAGTTGTCAGAGATTGAAAATCCTTATTTAATAAACATATCTAAAAATGTATTGAACATAGAATGTTGAAATTTCATATTTAGGATTGTTGTAACACCTAGTTGTGTAAATTTGGCACCAAAAATAACTGCGCATTTGGCATAGCTCTAAAACTTTTAAGCATAGAATGCTGAGATTTTACATTTAGAACCGTTGTAATTTAATATGTAATTGTGCATCCCTTGTGTAATCACACAAAAGATTTTCAATACGTTAAGATCTATGGATAGTACCTTCAATTCATTAAAAGTATGTGGTCAATCATTGTTTTGACTATGTCCAAAATCTTGCAAACTGTCACAAGCTTGGCCGCTTTTGGTAAAACATTGCCAAATTGAGTGCCAAAAATAAATATTTTAAACTGAACCTAGCTTGACGATATCTCAAATATTTGGCTAGAAATTGCTTGCAGTATTGTATCTCTTTCAATTGAAATAAGTTTAGATGAAGCATACCAAAAATATTTATGATTTAAAAGATGTACAAGGAGGTCATATAGTGTCCCCATCAGATTTTTTAAGTTGGTATAATGCAAGAAAACATTACACATATACGTGTATATATATGTATACACATGTTCATATACACATTATGCATTCTGTTATCATGGACTATTATGAGTTTGCAGATAGTTTTGGATTATGTGTGTAGATAGGTTTTTTTTTTTTTTTTTTTTTTTTTTTTTTTTTTTAATCTTACAATAGTAGTACTGTTTGTAGTTGATGCAAAATGTATGAATTTAGGAGTATATGTTTCAATATATTTTTAGAGCATACTTAAATTATTCTTTCAAAGCAATTATTCTTTACAAGCATATTTATGTGTTTTTTATTTTCTTTTTTAGTGTTGTACATCATCTTTAATCATATGGACTGTATATTGTATTGTAATTGGTGTGGTTTTCACCACTTTGAAAATTATCAATGTCCAGTTGCATAAAATGTTTGATGTTGGAGATTATTGTGAAGAATCCAGTGATGAATCAGGAAAATCTGATGATATTGAAACTGGTGCTGCTATATTGCCAGAAACCACCTTAAAAAAGTAAATTTTGTTTTAGTAAATTTTTATTCTGTGATAAGATAGAGCCCTTGCATTGATCATCCTGGAAATTTTTATTAGCCATGTTGCATTATGAAGCAGCCATTATAATTGGATTGAATGAAGCATTGCAAATAATATTCTCATTTCTTTATGGAAATAATTGATTTTTTTCTTTTTATAAGAGTCTTTAATGACTTTAACTTTTGCATTTATTAGATCTATCAGTGTGGTAAGTATGAACCAATATAAACAATCAGCCTGGAAAAAAGATTGTACATTCTTATTTGTAAAATGTTGTGTCTTCATTTGCACGAGCAGTGAGATTTACAGTGCTCTTAATGTAAAAACCATCACTGTTCTTAGTGCATTAAACTATGGTGATCAATTAGATCAAAGTCAGTTTTTAAATATTTGCTGTAAGTGTTATTTTACCTGGTTATAGTTAAGAAAGTATGATGTTTAAAAAAAGTTTAAAGATTTAAACATGCTACTTATTTTTTTAATACTTTCTTCTTTTAGCCGTGATACAGAACGTATTGAGATGACTGTTTTAAATTCTCGACATGATGGAGAGACACCACCTGTTCAGTGTAGTTCTCGCAATTCTTATGTAGAAGGTCCTATCAAAAGTAGCATATCTTCTCATGTTGATTCTATGGAATTATTAAACAGACTTATTATTTCACAGTTTGATACAAAACCTTGTGGAAGCACAATTGGTAAGTTGAATTTAATGAAATTTTTTTTCAAAAGAATATGTAGGTAAGGTAACTATTTTAAAAAATAGTTTTCATATGAGCATAAATGAGCATGAGCATAAATTAAAAGAAAAAATTATTTAGTTTTCACTCTCTCTCAAATTTTTTCTTTTTGAAAAAAGTCTTATTTAAAAATTTTTGTGCTTTTTGTTATTGAAGTAAAGCATTTTAATTCTTTTAGTTATTGTTTTAGTAAGATTCAAAGATCAAATTGTAGCAAATTTACCATTTTTGAGTCATCACGTAAGCGTGTATTGATAATAAAAACAGAAACCTGTAATAAAATGTACAGATAACATAGATATTTGATGTGGATATCGTGGTACCCGGTCATTGAATTTACAGAGAGTATTTAGTCACTAATGCTAGGGTTAAGATTCAGTTAAAATATGGATTTAAGGATAATTGTTACTACATTTTAGTTCTTAATAAGAGAATGATCCAATGAATTTGTTAAATATCAGGTGTTTAACATGCATACCAAGGCTGCAAATTTACAGTGGTTTACTGGTCTGAGATCACTAAAATGTATGAAGGACAGCAGAATACAGTAGAGCGCCGAAAATCCGGACGCCTAAAAACCGGAAAGACCAAAAAACCGGACATTTTTTGGATTTCAGTTTTTTCCCTTCCCTCAAAAAAAAAAAAAAAAAAAATAGATAAATAAGTAAATAAACTACAGGATGCTCAAGCATTAGACTAGTTTGTTATCATAACAATAGCGTTAATATATATATATATAGTATAGTATATATATATATCCAAAACCTCAGAGTAAAATCTGACTCGTGACCTAACTTTCCTTCTTTTCATTCCAAAGATTTAACTGTTATTTCTAAACAGAAACGCCAAAAGGGGGGTGGAGACACTTCCTGTTAGTGTAAAGCATTTAAGCTTTAATAATCGGTAGAGATATTATTTTTAATTTAATGTTATTCTTTCTAAGGAGGCAAAGAAATTAATTAAACTCTTTATAACATCATTCAAGTCTGCAGTAAAAACATACATTAGAGTAAATACCATTGGAAGCCTTGTTTAAAAAAACGCATAAATAAAAATATCAGTAAGCACGTGCAACGAAGACAAGAATGTAACAACTTGTTTGGAAAGCGAAAGCTCCAGTCACAGACAAACCGGCTCCAGTCACTCCGGTGAAGGGGGGGACCGTCTGCGCACCCACAATCAGTGTTTTAGTGCATGGGATGGTGATAAAAATTGCTGTTATATCTTTTTATCCTTTGATACTGGAAGATTTTTTTTAAATTTTAAGTTGTGACTACGTTCACGTTATTGGGCAAGCAATATATACGCGGCAATTAGTAGGGCGCCTGTAGTTTTTTTTTTTTTCTTTTCTTCCTTTTTCTTTTTCTTTTTTTTAAGTGAATTCAATAGAACAATTTCTACAGTACAACCTACGGATCGCGGCGATTTCGAAAAACGTTATAAAAATACATAGTTCACGGCGAGACCCCGTAATCCATGACGTAGCCGCTACTTTTTTTTTTTTTTTTTTTTTTTTTTTTTTAATGACCAATATTCCGGAAAATCGAGAATCCGGAATCGCCGTAGTCCCGTCCATTCCGGATTTTCGGCTTTGTACTGTACTAATTTTAAGTGGTCCATTTTACCAAGAATGTTTTATTTACATTTCCCTCCTAAATCTTACATTTATTTACATTTTCCTGTGAACAGAGCATTATAATTTAAGTAAAGCTCTATTTTTAATTTAATTTGATTGATTTCCATGTTTCAAAGTTCATATTAAGAAATACAAGGTGTGGCTATTAAGTAATGAGACTGACACTGGAAAACATTTTTTAAAATTTCATACAACCGTGTTTACGTACATAATAGTCACACTTTTTAATGCAAATTTTTCACTGAAAGTCTAGGTGCGTGGAAATATACTACAAAATATTGTACACTCTAATGCTAAAACATTAGTGGTATAAAAAATACATTATAATAAAGTTAGGAACTTGCCAAATGTTTCCCTGATTATGTGCTGTTTATTAAATAGCCTTTTTATCAGTTGCACACACACACAAAAAATGCATTATTCTTTAATAGTAATAAAATAAATTTAGAGCATGTGCATACATTCTCTATGAAGTGACCACCGAGAATGTCAATGACAGTGACAGAACAGATGAATACATTATGAGTACTAGTTCCGGGAAGAGAGTACAGCTGATAATTTATATATTTCCTAGATGATGGTCAAATACTGGGACTTTTGTGCAGGGAAAGTATTTTGATGATTTTTTTTCTGCTTCAAAATGGGGGTTGTGGCTATTACTTGAGGGCGACACTATTGCTCAAGTAAACACGGTAGTTGCTTACTATCACCTTAAGTACACCTTTCCTCTATCCCTACAATGATCCATGCAAACATTCCATTGATTGAAACAGTGCTGGAAGTCGTCTTCTTATCAGCTCCTTCAGGATGCATGCGGCTTTCTCTTTCACACCTTTGGACGACTCAAATCTTCTTTTAAATGCAGATTTCACCTTAGGAAAACCAATAAAGTCGTACTGTGCAAGATCCAGTGAATAAAGTGGATGATCTAACACTGGGATGCTGAACTTGACCAGAAACCTCTTGACAGACTGTACGGATTGAGCCAGTGCACTATCTTAGTGGAGAACTCATGACTCGTACCTCCACAGTTCAGGTTATTTTTTCACAGACTTCAGCAAGAACGTGAAGGTGGTAATATTGATTAATAGCGAGACCATCAGGAACCCAGTGAAGGCACGCAATCCCAGGAATATCAAAAAACAATCATCATTGCTTTGAATTTTGATTTGTTCATTCAATTTTTTTTTTTTGGCTATCAGTGAAGATGGGCTCTTCCAGTGCACAGATTGGTGCTTAGTTTCAGGATCATAAGTAAAGAACCAGGATTTGAGTAATGTTCATTGGTACTCAAAGTGTCAGTACAAACATTTGTTTGAGTTTCTTGTTTAGAAACCTGAGAATTTTGGGTACACTTTTTGCATGTTAAAATTGCTATGTAAAATTTGCTGTACAGATTCTTTGTCAACAGTTTTAGCAATCGACTGAATACTTAATTAATGGTTAGGTCGAATCAGATTACCGATTTTTTTATCCTTTTTTGATGTGGAACGACGACCCGGGTGTGAATCTTGAACATCTTCTCAGACATCTCAAAAATGCTTGAATCACTCAAAAGCACATGCACGAGTTAAGCATTCATTGCCATACTCTTAAATGAATTATAAGCTTCAGTAGTGGTTTTTCCGGGGTCCATGTGAAATTTTACAGCTATTCGTAGTTTAGACTTTAACATTTTTCTGGAGAAAAAGAAAAGAAAAAACACTCTAATACAAACAAAGGCTACAGCTATACAGATTTGTTTACAGAAGTGAGAGGCAATAAAGAGAAATATTATTCTAAAGAGAAGGCTATACTATTCTAAAGAGAAGGCTTCATGATAAATAGGTGTTGGTCGCTGGCATTTGGCACATTTTCTGTGGCAGCATTAGTCTCATTATTTAATAGACACACCTTGTACATAAAAAATTCAGTATTCAGATTTTGATGAAAAAAAAAAAAAACTCAATTTTTACCATCCCTGAATTTACTTTGATAAGTTTCTGTGAGATGTCTCTATGTATGTGTGATCCATTTTGGCCAAATATAAATAAATTTTGACCAGTTTTGTCACAATGTCTGTATGTGTTTTATTGATTTTATTGTATGAAGAACTTTTATTCATTTTTATGTATAAAAATATGTTTAAAATAGTTTTTAGTGTTGTTTTAATTTTGTTTATGTGGGAAAATCAGTCACATTTTTTAAAGTTTTAGACTTGCTATATTATTTATTTTTTTTTCTTTTACATATCCTCTTCAAAATTTTTGTTTTTATATCCCTTAGGTTTGTTAAACACTAATTATTTCTCTTTGTGTTTAAAAATTGAATTACAGTGAAATAAATAAATAATTATTTTTATTTCTATAATTTGCAATAAAAATTTTAAATTCATTCTGGATAACTTATTTGCATAACTATTTTGCTATGGTTGTGTTAAAGAATAAGTGATGAAAAGCTGTGCAAAATTGCATTTAATTATAAACCAAATAATAAAAGGTAATGAGGAAGATCACAGAAAAAAACAGATGGATGGTATTAAAATAGTGTATAGGTAAGAGATCTGGTGGAACAATGGACCCTCAAACAGAAAAAAATAGTATAGACTATAGATTTTTTTGGAAGGCATCTCATGATGCCAAGAACATCTTATAAATCTTATCTTATAAATTTCTTTGCACTTTATTACAAATACTTGTATTGCAAATTCTGAGGGGGAAGAAAAAAATGTGGATTATAAATTCATTCTTTTTTTTTTTTCATGAATACTTATAAAATATTATTTAATCAATACTATAATGAAGTTATTTAATAATTTAAATGTGTTTGAAAACTATTTTCCAATTTTTTTTTCTCTTTAAGATTTAGAAGTAGATGTTCATCACCGTGAAAGTTCTGGGAGTTCAGGTGCTGCATCTGTCAAGCAAGCAGTATCTGAAACTACCCAACAAGAGAAAGAAGGAAAAGATGGTCTTGCTTCTAGTCTAGTGGCTGAAGTTATGCAGCAAGGTAGTATACTATTTTGTGTATACTTGCTTCTTTTAGCATATACTCCACCTCCAGTGTCAGATCCAGAGTAGTATCCTGGGAGGGGTGATAAGTATGCCAAAGCATTTTATAAGAAATGGTTCATCCCCCACCCTTCACTGTTTGTTTTTAATCTTGAACCCATGTTTAACCTGCTGCTCTTGTCGCTGAAAAAATTCATGAAGACTCTTTATTAGACCCGTGGTACTTTCCAGAGTGGGTCTTTGTATTCTTCATAGGTGCCTATCTTTCTGCTTGTGCAGTCACTGAGTTTTAGTAGAGCATTCAAAGATTCTGTTGGAAGGAACACTGGTCAAAGAAGGAAAATTTTCTTCATTGCATCTTTTCAATGATGAGAGCAAATAGGTTAAACACAAGTTCTCTCAGTAGCTGATTTAAGTGTCCTCAGAGATCAGATGTTGTTACCCACAAAAGAAGCTGGCCTTTAGGGTTTATGGCTATGTGTCCTCCTGGGGAGACCTCACAATTTACCAACACATTATCTGTATGTACACAGAGGTCTTTGATCAGCTGGAATATGAACCTGTGTCCTTTGACCCAGAGTTTGGCACCCTCCCAACAAGGCTATCATGGCCCAAATGAGGTGTCCCTCCCCCCCCTCCTCTTTGGATACACCACGATCCACTGTTTTGATGCTTCTGAATCAGGGATGCAAATCTGGATAAGGGGGGATGAAATTTTCTGGTTTTGTTAGAAATAAAATGTTAGACATTGATATCACTGTAAATTTCTTTTGTTATCTGAGACTCGTTTTTCAACTTTTATTATGGTCATAATCTCAGCTCCAAATGTTTGGACAGTATTTAAAGTTTTAGTTTAGTATCCAGTCACAAAGATAACTCAAAGCGATTGTGATTGGTCATCTGCTGTTATTACCTTTCTGAGTTAAAAACTTTTCTGTCTTCAATTGAAGAATTCTGTAGCATCGAATTTAACACCTTTCATTTCAGCTTTGTTTTGCTTTGTAAAATTTATGAAACTGTTATCCCATGCTTTCACTAAAGGTGACAGTGTATTAGTCTTATTTACTAAAATAATACTGTGATATATATATATATTTTTTTCAGAGAGTAAAAATTAAAATAGAAATATATTCAAAGAAATTTGAAAGTAGAACTAATTAATAAAAAGAAAGGCTACAAGATTTTATAGTAATTTAGCTCTTTAAAAAAACTTTTGATTTGTGATTGTTACTTTGAAATTTCATAGCAGTTTATTTATATAATTAAAAAAAATCAGATCAGTCAATAAAAATAAAAAATATGTATAAATACTTTCAAAAATAGTTTTATGAGCACATTTTATTTTAATTACTCCCTCTCCCACTGTACTTCTAAAAAAGAGCTATACAATAAAAGTCTAGAATTCTATATTTTGCTATTTTTTAAAAAGTCAGCTGTATTTTACATTCTTGAAATAAAGTATAAGTTTAAATTAAATGAAACTTTATCAAACTTTTAAGAGTGAAGTAGATAAATGAGTTAGTTTATTTTACCTTTATATGTGTTTCATGCTATTTAATTAATATTTAACTCCAGTTTTTTTTTCCTTTGAATTTTTGTAAATGTTCATTTTGTTTTTTGTCAGATTAAATTTTAATGCTAGTTAATCAAAGTATAATCAAGTGGTAAAATTTTAAATATCTTGGAGCTACAATAATCTATCTGAAAAATAATATAAAGTAGTTTGTTAATAGACATGCAGTAAAATTTGTTTGAAGTGGATTTATCATGGATTGTTGCAGTTTATACTACGACTTCTTTCATCCTTATTTTTTACTAGCTGAAGTACTCGTTTTTAATGCGAAATGGAAATTGTTAAACCAATGAATACAAATGGCTGATTTGATTTAAGCCTTCTGCTGCTGTACTGACATATTGAGGACGGATTTCAAAAATTTTGTTACCACTAAACTGTTTTGATAGTGTAAGAGTTCATGATTTCTAACCCAGATGCTAATTAACAAATGATTTTATTCCCCCTCGCTTTTTACCTACCATCCAGTAGAGCAGTGGCATGATTGTGTATTTTTAAACTCCTTTATTCCTTCCACATGTGTGTTTGGTTATTAAAAAGACCATTAGAATTTTGTGTTCTAGAATACTTATTTAAGTGAATAAATGCAGAAATGTGGTGTTTTGTACTGTAGTATAATTTTTACCTTCAAAAGTTACGTATGTATTCACATGTTTATTCTCATTCAATGAGAACAAAATCTCGATTACAGTTTGCGTAATGGCAAAATCTTAAAATTAGCAATGTTGTAAGTATTGATGTAAAAGGTAACCTAAGAAATCTAAACAGACTTAATATTTGCACTTTATAGAATTATTTTTCCAAACATAAAATTAAAAATTTAGTATGAACGCACCAATTTTTATCCAGCAGCAGTAAAAAATTGTTCCTATGCAGATTTATACTCATGACATCAAAATGATGTCATTTTCAGTTGCGATCAATGGAACTTAAATTACTGAAAGTGAACAAAAAAGAAATTCTACATTATTTTAATTTTCCAAACTTTCAGATGCTGCAGAAGTTTATTATTTTGCTCGAGGTGCAATTTTCATCACAGAGCCTCATAACCGAATTGAGTTTCTAATGTAGTTTGTCATGACATCAAAATGACATAGATCTCACTTACAATAGCTAACTTTCATATGTAAATGGTTCGTCACATGACTCACTATCTTACAAATAGACATATCAGGAGAGTTTTATAAAGGTGGAAATTATGAAAAATCTCTTAAAAATTCAGGAAATGGGTGGATTCTGAGAGTTTTAAAGTTGAACAAAACTTGCCCTCTACTTTTTGTACGTATTTGAGTAAAATTTCAAGCTGACTGATCAAAGGGTGTAGATTCATATGTGACGCAGACAAATAAACATTTTTTCATTTTTATTTATAAAGATAAGCCTTTGTTAAATCATATATGTGTCTGACTTTTTAATGAACTGCTTATTTTTTAATGGTTTTGTGGTTTTACTTCTAATTGCATAGATTTTACTTTCTACTAATGATTTATATATTTATGTGCACTACACTGTTTAATTTCTTTTTTATACTAGTTGCAGCCTCAGAAGGCAGATCATGGAATACAGACATGATGAAAAATAATGGACAAGAAATGTCAACTCTTAGGTCATCTCTTAGCAATGCGCATCAAGATCAAATAGGTCTGATAATTTTTTTCTGCATTTATACTCATTTTAACGAATTCAATGTTTCTTTGAAAATTTTTTTTAAAATAAGCTATACAAATATCACACAATTTCTACAGTTTTCAGAAAAAAATAGGGTTGGGAGTTAACTTTTCTTATCATCTTGTTTTATATTGATATTTTCCTCTTAAAAGTAGTCATTTGAATCATTTTTAACTGTTTTTTATTTTGTTCATAGGCTTTTATTTATTTATTTTTTGACTAGGGAAAAATATATGAAGTATATTTTTGAATACATTGTTATTGTTATTATTTTTTTAAATGTACTAACATTTTAACTTACTTAGTTATACTTTCCAGAATTAGTTAAGATTTCTAAAAGAAAAGCAATCATAATAGAACTTTTTTAAATTTAAAAACTGAAGTAATTATCTTTAATTAATATTGTTAAAATTCAAAGCAAAGCCCAAACACATGATTGAAAAAAATAAAATTTGCATATGTTAGATAAAATTAGTTGATTGATTTTTTTTTTCAATATTAAAATTTTAAGACACTGATATCATTCCATGATCTATGTTTTGAAGAATGTTAGGCATGTTTTTTAATATGCTTTGGAACACAGTTCATTGTGTTAAATTCTGTTTGCTTTATTTATGATGCATACTTTTTAAATTTAGTTTTTTATATTTTTGTTTGTTATTTTTTTGTTTGTGTGTGTAACTTTTATTTGATAGTGTACTTGTTTCTTCTTTTCCTGTGTATTTTTTTAATTTAGTTTTGCTTTCAGGACACACACAAGAAACTGCAGTATCTTCTAGCTCTGTATATATTTTGTCAGATTCCCACCACTCAAACTACCACCCTAGTGCTCTGAGTCTTTCTTCTAGCTCTAGTTCTGAAGCACTGTTGAAAGGCACCGGATCGGTAGAGCTTGGTTTCATGTCACAAGATCCTAGTATTCGTGCTGCCGAGCTTGCCAGAAGTCGAAACCGAAACCAAGCTCGCACAGAGAGAGAAAAAAGAGGTGTTCGTAGAGCACACAGCGAGTTGGAGACTTGCCCCGAGAAACCTTCTCCGAGTGTTCCCCCGTCGCACCCTGTGAGTTTGGAAATGATTGGACGTAGTAGCAGCAGCGGGAGTGGCATTGGTGCGAGGCCCACCATGCCCTTGAGGAGTGTTGAATTTCTGCGCCCATGTTTCAGCGAGGCTATAAAGCCCATAGTTGAACTTAGTGATGAGCACCAAGCTTGTTGCACGGACGGAAATAGAACTGGCAATTCTTCTGTGCTAGCTTTACCTTCTTTTGAACCTAACTCATCTCAGGATGATGATAAAACTGCTTCAAATTGCTCTCTTGTACGACACCGTTCTTTAGAAACTGCTGGATCGTCGAAACACATGAGGACATTCTCTGCCAGAAGCAGTCGCTCCTTAGGAATTTCGGAGGATATCTATCGCGAAAGACAACCAAATCAAAATTCTGAAAAAAATGAGAATTCCTCTGCTTCTAACAACAGCACATCGGACAAACAGACATCAGCGACCACAGATAATTCTAAGCAGAGCAGAGAGAAGTCAAATGTGAATTTTATCCTTCAGTCTGACCATGGTGATCACCAGACAGTGAAAACTTCAGTTAAACCTAAACAGTGTGGAAGTGAGGCCTCCTCTGTGTCTAGTGAGACTCTTTCAATATCTCTTCCAGACAGCAATGATAGTCACTATACTCTTGTGTACAAACCTTGTTTCAACCGCGACAGCTTTCATGAACGAAATCAGCTCCCAGTCTTGCCATGGAGAGACTCCAAAAGTTGTCCTTCTCCAGCTCCTTCTGAAGGCAGTAGCATTGCAAGCATTGCAGGATTCGATTGGCTTTTTAACCCTCCAGTTAATTTTGGTAAGATACATGTTAGACATAACTAAACAACTGAACAGTATGTATGCCATTAATGTTTTAGTGATGTTTTCTGGTGGGATATTTGCCATCTTTTTTCTTCATATGATTTGCAGCATGTTCATTAATTCAATATTTGATTTCGCATGATTTAGGAAGGAGTAGGATAAATAACAGCTAATTTTGCAAACTCATGGATACAGTTGTCAGACACATATTACAAGTTTTATATACCGTATTTACCTGCGTTTAAGTCGAGAAATTTTGGACAAAAAAAAAAGGCTTTAAAGTGGGGGGGGGGGGGTCGACTTATATGAGGGTCCTTACTTTTAATTTTTTTTTAAATCAAAAGTCAAAAATACCCTTTTAAAAGACAATTGCTCCCTTCCCGCATTCCATAACACAATGACGTCGTTTCGGTTGATTTCCATACCAGGAAGAATGTAGCGATACAAAGATTGAAAACGTGTATCATGCTGCTGTTGTTGTGGGATTACGGCCAATTAGCTACATGTGGGCTCTAGGCCGAAGGATAGGGTGTCCCGTGGAGGTCTTTCTAAGGGATCCTAACCCAAAATGTGTATCATGATGAACTGACGACGACGAAGGAATTTTGTCAATTGTTTGACGAGTCCGATACTGAATGGGATCTTGAATCAGTTTAACTTTGTATATTAGTACATTACCATATCATACTATCAGTAGCGTCCTATTATTATTATTCATTATTTTCAGTCTAATTTGGTATACTACTTTTGCATATTATTATCTTTATTATTGTATCCCCATCCAAAACCCCTTAACTGGTTAAAAATTTGTGACGCAGCATTTTACTTTATAGATCTATGAATTTTAAATATGGGTCTTAAAAATAATGATATAAAATTTTGAGTGACGCCCTGCTGGAAATTTTAAAGATTTGTTTTTAAATTCCATTACAGTTACTTTCGTTTTATTTTCTAAAGAAGATTTACGCATTTAAGCAATGCTTTTAATTATGAAATACACTGTCAAATATATCACACTTTCACTGAGTCTATATAATGTATTCAAATGAATTTATTTCAATAATTTAATTTATCTTTTGCGTCACGCTATCCAAAAGGGCAAGCAAAATTTTCATATACATTTCACTTAGTTTGGTTACTATGACACTAACTAAATATTTATGTAAATTTTACTTGCCCTTTTGGATAGCGTGACGCAAAAGATAAATTAAATTATTGAAATAAATTCATTTGAATACATTATATAGACTCAGTGAAAGTGTGATATATTTGACAGTGTATTTCATAATTAAAAGCATTGCGTAAATCTTCTTTAGAAAATAAAACGAAAGTAACTGTAATGGAATTTATAAACAAATCTTTAAAATTCCCAGCAGGGCGTCACTCAAAATTTGATATCATTATTTTTAAGACCCATATTTAAAATTCATAGATCTATAAAGTAAAATGCTGCGTCACAAATTTTTAACCAGTTAAGGGTTTTTGGATGGGGATATCATTACTTTTTAAGGGTATGGTCAGAAGATAATAAATTAGTTTCAAGGGCGAATTTCGGAAGTTTGCTTGACACAAAGTTATGTAAATAAATATACAAACCTGTTTTCATGCAGTATCAGAGTATTTGATTAAAAAAGTCACAGCAAGTTCTTTTGTAACATGTAACAGAAAATTGACATATTTTTGTTAGAATTTTATAATAAGAGACATAATATTGATTATAATCAATAATTTTTTGAGTAATTTTCTATTTATAATTTGGGTCGAGTACAGATTAGTATCCCTGCCACCATCTTTGATTTTATTTCATAAATTTTCATTCAGTTTAATGCTAAACGTAAGTTAACTTTTTTACTATAATTATACAACTATTGGGCCCAATCAGTGGCCGAGCGCATAGCGCTCTGAACTGGGAGACAGAAGGTGCCTGGTTCGAAACCAGGTTGCGTCCGCCGACCTAATCGTTCGGAGTTTTCTGTGGTTTCCTCCAAAACAGCGTAAATACGGGTTAGGACCCCTTGGAAAGACCCCCACGGATGGCACCTCACGTCTCGGCTTAGAGCCTACGTGTAGCTATAATCGGCCATAATTCTAGAATAACAACAACAATATATAACTATTGGTTTTATTGTTTTAATGCATTGTGATTCATTAATTTGCATTCAGTTTAACGATAACCGTAAGTTAAGTTTCGTTAAAATTATTAATTTAATAATCTAGTTCTTAATTAATGATAATCTAGCTACTCGTTCTATTATTTTAATGCAATTGTAATCTATTAATGCAATGTTTGCTTTCAGTTTAAAGCTATCTCTGTTAAATTTTTAACTATATTATGATACACTAAGTTTTTAACTAAGTTAATGATACATCTCAAAATTGTTGATTAAATTAATTAATGACTACAATCATTAATAAAATAGACAATTACTCAAAAAATTATTGTTTATAATAGGTTTCATGTCGCTTTTTAGAAAACTAACTTCATACTATGTTTGTTTGTTTTTTTATCAGTTGATAATTTCATTTTTTTTAGAGAACGTTTTGATGAACTACCAGTTTAAGAATAAGGGTCTTGCGCGGTTGACTTTCTCAGTGCTTCTGAAGCGTGTTTATGTTACATCGTGAGAAAAACCGTCCAAAATTCCGAATTTTTAGATTATCAGCCATCCAGTAGACCAGAACCCTGGACATTTATACTTCAGTTATCTACCATCTTCAGTATCTTATCAACTCGGCTCGGGTGGGCACAACTTCTTGTTTTAGATGCCATCTCCGGCCATCAAATGTCTAATACAAAATATAGTGCATGTATAAATTTAGATTAATTAATCAAATTTCTATCTGAAAAGTATTAAACAAAATTTTAAATCTGGTATTTAAAGGAATACAAAATAAAATTGAGAAAAACCTAAGATTTGGAAAAAAAATATTGATTTTAAAATTATAATTCAATAATTTCAATAAATTTTATATATACATGAAGAGTAAAAGAATTATTATTAAAACTAGTTAGTATGGAAAACTACTATTTATTTTCCTTTGAATACTAAATAATTATTATTAATTAATTATGTGAGCTTTCTGAAGAGAAAAAAAAATAATTGAAATATTAATTACATATTGAATTTTCTAAATAGAATTAATAATATTAGAAAAATAAAGACTTAATTTAATTAGAAATAGCTATCAAAATACTAGGGAAACGAAATACTGAAAGAAAAGGTTAGGAAGGAGTTTTACCAAAAAATACTTAAATTAATTATTTTTTTAATTCAAAGTCTTAACTATTTTTAATTATTAATTATAGCAAAATAAATTACAGAAAAAATAAGTAAAGTATATAATAATCTGTTATTATTTTTAAAAATGAAATAAAACAAAAACGACAGTAACACAAAGCTCATCTCGCAAAAGTGCTACATCGGGTACAGAACCTTAGTTTTCTGGTCAAAAACCGGAAGCGAATCGCCCAAGCTGTCCACGACCAAACTGGTTAAGGATATAAGGTAACTTGTACAAATCTTGTCACGGATCTACAGCATTGTATTCCTACTCCCTGCCTTGTTTACCGCCTTTGAAACAAGATCATTTTCCGTATTTCCTTACGCGGGTTAAATAGTTTCCTCTTTGAACTGGATTAAATAAAAAAAACGAGTTTTCCTAGCTTAACCGGTGACGTCACTCATCGAATTTGGCACCGATTAAAATCATATATTAATTGTAAAAAATTCGTTAGAGCGGATTCCGAGATCCAGATGAGACACTTTTCAAAATTGAAAAGCTACCTGTAAATATAAGTGCCGCAAAGTTCTACGGTTGGTTGGTTGGGGCTGGCTGCGTCACTCGTAGAAACTGACGTTCTACATGATATTAAGTACTTTCTTTTTTTTTTCAGATAATTTTGAATAAATGTATTTTTTAAAAAATTTAAAGTTTCAAGATAAGGTGGAAAGTGGTGGGTCGACTTATACGCGGGATTTTAAAAAATTCAAATTTCTTAATCAGAAAAGTGGGGGGGGGGGTCTACTTATACGCAGGATCAACGTATGCGTGGGTAAATACGGTAATTAATAATTATGAAATATTTTTGATAGTTATGTTTTGCAAGTAATTGCTTCATAAAAGGATGTAAAATAAGATAATATGGATTGATACTTGATTTTTTAATGCTGAGCTTTCAAAAGAGAGCTTTAAAAAGATAAAACAGTGCACAAATATCACACTGCCCTCAGAATGGTTGTCGATCGAATCACCAATTGCATGCCACTGAGCTAAAGAAGGATGCACAGACTGTTGTGTAAAGAAAAGTTCTTTAGCTCTGTGGCATGTGATTAGTGATACCAGGGTGCCCACCAGAGACTAAAAATGGCAAATTTTGCTACTAATTTAAAGATAAGGTGACTTGGGTGACTATTTGGAATAAAAATTGTCATTTTCATACTATTTACAAGTTATTGACTACTTGTAGCTTACTCCAGGTGACTAATTAAAAAATTAGATTTCGGTTTTAGTCAACTCCCTTTTCTTTTCAAAGTTATGATTGATCGTTCACCAAACGGTCTAATCTGGTTTTTTAATCGTACTATAAAAATGAATGTACTGTATGCTCTGTTATTTAACGCATGAAGTTTTTTAATTTCTCATTTTATTCATTTCTTCTTAAATGAAGTTAAGTAATGTACTTTTATTTTTTAACTACAAAATCATGCCAAAATGCTGTTTTTGGTAACGAAGAAAATGGCTACTAAACTGGAGACTTTTTTATGTTAGTGATGCTACTAATGATACTATTTCTGCCTCGTGACATTTGTGGGCACCCTGCGATTCGATCGACTGCCATGTTCCTGTTTGGTTAAATTGAGCAATGGCAATGACTGCACTTTTTCAGTGTCGGGGCTGTTTAGGCAGTTTACCAAAGTTGTTTTTCCATTTCAACGAATTCATTTTCATCACATTTTCCAGTTTTCAGAAATGCCAGTACTGATATAAATGGTTCTGACAGGATTTTTTTAAAGAATGATAAGTTTTACAGGAAATTATGTGCTAAAAAGTAAAGTATATTATTGAATTCAAATTTATTCTTTGTGAATCAAAACTTGGTAAATTGAGTATGCTTGAATATTTTTGAGACTGACAGCCAAAATGCCAGTTTCGTGTCCTCATTGTAAGGATATCGCACAACAAAAAGTCAAGAGATAATTCCTCTTGGAAAATATTTTTTGTATTTCGTATTTTCCTTTGATTAAAATATTATTTTTACAGCAATGCCTTCCCACTGCTCGAGTAGAGATGACAACAGTGCTGATGCTGTCAGTGCAGAAAGTCAGCACTTAAAGAATAATTCCGATGGGAATTCTGACAGTACTATATCATCTCCTGATGAAACAACTCCACTAGACTCTTCGTCTGCTCGTAGATCTCAAGGCGCAATTCCCAAGTCTCGAAGAAATGAAAATTCTTCCAAAGAAAAAAGTAATACTGCTGTCACATTTTTTGCCAGTTCCTAAACAGTAAAGTGACTGCACTAAATTTTGCAACTAAAATTTAGGTGTTGAAAAAATTATTAGTACTGTGCATATATAACCCAATGAAAGGGTTTAATTTTCATGATGTAATTAAAAAAATATATATGTAATTAAGTCCCTAAAGTTGTTACTTTGTTACATAAATAAAAGAAATGTTAAAATTTTTATTATTTGCCCTTCACTAATTATTGGCAGCCACCACTGGAGATCACAGCACTCCTGTTTCTCTTATTTTTTATGAATTGGCTCCTGTTTTCCTATTTCTTCATTGTATTGCAATTTTCTTTCCTATTTTTAAATACTTTGCCTTTCATTACTTTTTTTTTTTCACCGCAAGTGATTGGCTCTCTTTTGATTTTTTCTTTCGGAATAATGCCAGTAATATTACAGAGCTACCACTGACAACTAAAAGACAACTATTTTTGAGCTTCGGTGACTTTTAAAAGCAAAAATTTAGGCAAAAAGTAACTATTTGAAAAAATAATGCAAGGTTTAGGGGACTCTTCCCAAACTTCATCTACGTCAAAGTGGGAGGCAGCTGCCATCTAAATTATTTTTGCCATTTACATGTTTCAAAACCCAATTTGGGCCATTTTGTCAAAATTGCCGATAACGTAATTGTGGCATCTATTGACTGGTTCAATGGAGACATTTGCCACCAACTGAGATTTTTCTGCCTATTTGCTAAAATCTGTCATTTTGTTGATTTTAACAGTGGATTTCTTCTTTCTTTATAGATTGATGAATTGCGCTATTTATGTATCAAATTTTTTGGAAGGAAAAATTTAATACTATTTTGCTGCTTCTGCCAGCATCACAATTTCTGTCTTTTTCCATCCACTTTGATAACAAATATTTTCCCTTTAGCATACCTTTATTCAAATCTGCAATGTTGTAAGAGTAAAAATTAACCCCCATTTCATTTTTTCTCCCTGAATTAAAAATATATATATATATTGTTCAGGGCTAGCTCTGATATGAATGAAAAAAAAAAAAAAAATCAAAGTAAAGGATGAAACAAATAATATTTCATCAAGGGAAGAAATACTTATGAAAACAAACAAAATATAAATGTAACTTGCTCATACTTCTTTCATTCAGTTGCTTTCAGTTGATCTGTCACAGTACTCTTTATTCTGGGTTACAAAACTGCTTTTTTCTTCACCTTATGTATTTAGAATTACATGAATTATATGCTTAATACTCATACATATAATTAAACTTAATTACTTTTATCATTGTTTAAGATTACACTTTCAGGGTAAGAAAGTAAAAACCTAATGAAAAATAAAATTTCTTAAAAAAGAATTTTAATATGAAATAGTCTGTTTTGTGCTCATCATTTTTAAAATGCAACATATATTATTGTAAAACTAGATGCACTTTATATATATTATCAGTATTATTATTATCAATATTTATACTTAATCTCATAATTCACTATGCAAATTCTTGTTATTCCCTGTTCCCCATCCAATGAAATATTTTTAAATTTATCACCTGAATAATAATTTCCTAGAAACCAGGTGTGTGTATAAATGCAGATGTAATTGTTATGATTTCAGACTTGTTCCACTGAAAAATATGGTGGCTACCCAGAAAATTTAAGCCGTTACAAAAGTGCTCAGAGAAGCCCCCCCCCCCAAAAAAAAAAAATTAAAGCAACCTTCGCTCCCTTTATTTTTCACTGTCATACTACTTAATTTTAGTGTATCTTTTTTCTGACTATTTTGTGAAATTTTTTGTTAATCATGCAGCCAAAGTAAAGAAAAAGTAATAAATGTCCGAAAATAATTTTAAATGTCTTGTATAAAGTGTTTGAATTTTTCTGAATTAAGGAAGTTCTAAGTATATGAATTATTCCAGTAGAATTATTTATTTATTTTTATTATTATTATTATTATTATTTTTTTTTTAAGAGAGAGTGATAAATGCTGAAATGTTACACTTAATTTGGCTTGAAATATCCTTGCAGTTAACCATAATTCATTCATGTGCATCCCTTCTCCAGCATTTTTTCATTGCAAATGGACTTTGTATTCTGTCTGAATTAATGAGTGTCGTTATTCTCTGTATTTTAAGAGTGATTCTGATGTTTTCAGCAAATGCTGAAAAAGTAATCTGTTTATAGTTGAATTTAACTTGGAATATTACATTAAAAAAAAAAAAAAAAAAAACAAGGGATCTAGATTGATTTTTGGAATATGTTATGAAACAAAATTTGTCAAATCTAATTGAAAAAAAAATTTCTTTTTCTTTCCCTATACATTCCCCCCCCCCCCTCTCAAAATTTCGGCTTCTGAACCTAGCCATCACTTTAAAAATGCTTTTTCATTTTTTCTACACTCTATGAAGAAATTGGAAAATATTTGTACCAATGTACTCTTTGCATTAAAGCCTTTTATTTTTGATTATTTATGTATTACTGATAGTTAATAATGTTAAAATAGCAAGTATTTTCTTTGAATTTTAATTGTTCTTAATAATATTCAAATTGCTTGCTTCAGGTAACAAACAGTCACTACAAGGTCCTTTGTCACCCCTTGAAAGGAGTTTACTTAGTCAACGTTTGCTTGAAATATTAAACAAAACAGATCCTTTAGAATGTGAAAATGAACTCCGAAAGCTGAAAAGAGAACTAGATTCAAAAAGTTAGTAAAATTAAATGTCTATTATAATGCTTTTTGACCTCAGCATTTAAGCAAAGTATCTTTTCGATACGATAGTATTTTACTAACACACTAATCTTTAGGTGTTATAAAAATATCACACTTTTAACTTTTTGTGTTTTGAATCTAATTGTAATTGATGATATCTAACGAACTTAAATTTTAGCATTTTTGCATTTAGTTTCTTTTTTAGTTTTAGATATATTTATATAATTGAATCAACTAAAATAAATAAATAAAGTATTTATTAAAAAATCAATTTTTGTATTATTATTTGTCAAATATTACTGAAAAACAGAATATGAAACTAATAAAAGCTACATATACATAGCATTCATTCTTAATTAACTACTTTCTTTTTTGTTTGTGTTTTCATTTGTCTTATAACTTGTGTAAAATTTTTTCTATAGATATATTTTCTTTACTTATTATTTAATAAGTATGACTATGTTAATATAATATAACTGAAAATTTTGAATAGATATATAATCAAATAAATATAGTGATTATATGATTATATAATCAAATAAATATAGTGATTTTCTATCTAATATGATATGCTGCTTCTTGCATTGTTACCTAAAAGTTAGCATGCTTGCATGTGGTTGCAAACTTCTTCACACATCAAAGCATGTATCTCTAATGTAATCTAATCTATTCACTGACACACTGACTATTTTTAGAGAGAGAGAGAAAGAAAAAAAAAATGTTTGTTCTTGAATTTTAAGAAAAATATAGCATTTTTATGAAAAGCATTCCTACTTTGTTTGCAGTTATTAGGAATGCTGTATTGTCCATTAAAATTGTTACTATAAAAGTATTTGAAATTTAGGAAAATTCTCATTATAAATTATAAAATAATGTAACAAATTTTTGCATAGATTTTCAAGTATATATGCACAGAAATATTTTACAGTTAGTGGTACATTCTAGTCAATATTTTATTTGTACAATATTCTATTGTTGCTCAAACTTTCAGCATTCTGTTTCTTTTCATAAAAGATCATTCTTGTGCATGCTTTTCATTGTACTTAAGTAAAATATAAAATACATCTAGTGAAATTCCAGATATTCAGGAATAGTTTGTATCATTAAAAGTATTCTAGTAATTTTTTTTATGGAATCTATTGCAAAAGTAAGTCACAAGTAATGAAGCATTTTGGTATATGTCATCCTTGGCAAATATGTTTAGGTTTGCCGTCTCTATTTTTTGTTGCTGTTTCTTAAATCTCTAAATTAATATTAATGATTATTTAGTAAACATGTATTTCCTGATAATTCTTAAAATAATATTTGTGTTGTTAGGGAAAATGTCTTTGGAAGGTAATGGCACTGTAGTTCCCCAGGCCAATGAGAGTAGTCCTACAAAAGGTTTGACATTTTTAAATACAATAACTTAAATGCATGCACAAAAATGCAGAAAAAAACACTGCAAGTATATTTTTGTAGTAGCTGACATTATAATGCTAATTGGTTTTGTTAAATGTAACATTAAAGCTTGCACAAAAATTAGTAATTACTTTTTAAAAAATTGCATGCAAAGTGACAATTTGTTAAATTTTAACATATTTGTTTGCATTAATTTTTGAGTTGGTTTTGCTAGAAATTTGTAAATACCTGTATTTTTATGTAGAAATGCCAGCATGCCTACCAGTTTTTGTTATATCTTAAAGAATTTCAACCATGGGAAAAGAAAAAAACATTTATTGAAAACTTGTGTTGAGACCCCCAAAATTATGTGATTTGTTAACCCATTAAACTATTTTGAAAATGTTTCTTCCGCTAAAGAGTACTCTTTTTTTCTTATTGATCAGTAAATTATTGTGTTGTGTTGAAATGAATTTCTGTGATTATTCACACAAAAAGTGTTTTTAGTTATCCCCCCCCCTTTTTTTTTTCTGTTAGACTGTTAAACTTCTTTGTTATGTAATAATATCTACTTTTTTTCTTGGCTCTATTCTAAAGAATAATTATAACATTCTAGTTTTCATAATTAAAATAGTTTTTAGATTTATTACTAGATTTTACATAATTTCATCATTTAATCCCCGCATTATTTTTTGTAATTGAAAGATGACAAATATATTTTGTATCAACGATTAAACAATTTTAATTTTAATTAAATTACTTTTAATTTAATTACAAATATGTTAAATAAATAAACAAGTTAATAAAAATATCAGTTTAAAAATCATTTTAATATTTTCACTTTATGTACAGAGTTGTGACAATTTTACTGGTAGACACAATAATCAGCCTAGTAACTCAAATTGAAAGAAGCATATGTGGCTTGCATGACCAACACACGATTCATTTTTAAAATTTAATTATTATAGAATGATATGAAATGCAGTTAAAGTAGTGTTTTCCTCATTGAATTTAACATTCTTCCCACTACAAAAGTATAAAATTATGTAAGTTGTGCTTTGTACATAGGCACACCCACCGAGGGGGCTAAAGCCCCCCATCTGCCAAAGCTGAAG
The DNA here is from genome assembly GCA_038373885.1 of Cheiracanthium punctorium. Lineage (NCBI taxonomy): Eukaryota > Metazoa > Arthropoda > Arachnida > Araneae > Cheiracanthiidae > Cheiracanthium > Cheiracanthium punctorium. The sequence continues at coordinate 58,704 of JAWZYV010014758.1, forward strand.
AGTTAGATCTGAAAACTTCTACAAATTGAAAATTGTCATTAATGAATTAAAATATTTTATTTTTAAAAATTGTGTCCAAATTATTTCTAAACTATTTTTACCCCCCCCCCCCCAAAAAAAAAAAAAGACATCAGTTTGTGTTTGAAATACAGTTAAAATCTATTGCAACGTTACTGAAAAAATCTGATAATTATTTATGACTCTAAGGAGTTATATTGATAGTGGGCTTGTGCTCTATGGGCAAGTGGTATTGAATATTTTGACATTATAAGACTGTTATTATGATATTCGAGGTCCGTATAACTGAGTTCATTAGTATTTGTAGCCTTAGCCCTCCTGAATTAAAATCCTGGGTGCGCCACTTGCTTTATATATAGTATTCTTACATTTGTCAGTAAAGTTGTTTATTTATACACTTTTAAATTAAGGTTGTAATAAAGTTTAATTTTGGTAAGTTAACCTGTTCACTGTTGTTTTTGCAAAGATATAGCAGGATTCTACTTCAGCATCCATCATTGTTGCCCATCAATTCTTCATGTGTTCTGTGTGATAAATTGACAATTTGCTACTCTGGGCCATCAAGGGCATTAAAGGATAAACGAAGAAGCAATGCTTTGAAGGAAATTTAGATTTGATGTTTATATTATGAAGGAAATAAATAAACTTTTTGATTTATATATATATGTATTATATTTTTCATAGATGTTCCTGCTTCAAAGAGACCTAAACTTTTAGCTCGTAGAAGGCGTACTCCTGAAGGTGTTCCAGAGATGGACTCCTTATTACCTGGAGCCACAGATGACGGGTTTGTTGGCATTTTAAAAAAAATTATTTGTATTGGTATAATAATAATAGATGTAAGTTCTAACTTTCAAAAAACTGTTTTTCTGTGAAAGTACTGTGATTTTATACATTTTCTCCCTACTTTGGAAGTGATATTCTTGTGTAAAATACTCTTATATCAATAGCATTGAACAAAAGTTGCAAATAAGTAATAGTGTTGTCAATTTTTTTTCAATGAATAGTCTTACATTGAAACTTCTAAACCAGTGATTAATTAATTTAAACAGCTATGTAAACACTTAACACTATGTAAACACTTTAAAAAATTAACCATTCAACACAGAGAAAAACCATTAAAAAATTAACCATTTTCTGATTTTTAGTAATTTTTTTCATAATTTTCAATTTGTAGAAACTAAACATTTCTTTTTGTTTTGTCAGCCATGTTTGGATTATTTTAAATTTTAGTGGCTTAAATTTCATGCTTAAACAAACATTTTGCAAAGATCACATGTTTATCAAAATTAGTCATTAAAAGGGGAAGGTAGTATTGCATTCTTCCCTCTCATTTCCAAAACTTAGGGTTTATGAATTATGCAATTAAGATTGCTTTGGAGCCATTTAGAGATTAGTATGTCCTGGATTTTATGATGGTGTATTAATACAAAAAGTCTGCCAAATGCATTCTCCAGTTTCAAGTAGCATCTTTTACTCTACAATTGGCAATTTTCTGTATTTTAGACACTTGATAAGCTAAGTTGTCATCTCCTTCTTTTTCTGCCTTCCCCTTAGCATGCAGAATTTTTCTACAGAATTTTTTTTTTATCCACATATGCCTCATAATTCTGCATTTAGTCTGAAAATACATTAGTAATTATTATCATGATTATTTGCTCCTGCAATTGTTATTGGTGAATAAATTCTTTAAAGAATGGGCTTTAATTTTATTTCAGCTTTTTGTCTCTAGAAATGCTGTATATATGTACAGTGATGTCTCACTTATACACGCTTTCTTTTATGCATGCTTTTCTCTTATGAGCTTTTTTTCCACAATCCTGACTGGGGACATAGGAAAACAACCATAATTCTCATTCATCTATGTGCTGCACTAAGAAAGCACCGTTTACTTATATGCTTTGCAAAAGAAATGTTCTCTGTTTGAAAATTAGATTTTTCAACTAGGCAGGTGTTGCTTATTGCAAGAATTTTACCTTTTTATCAATATTCGATTTTGAATTATTTTGTGAGCAAGTAGTAATAGGATTTAAATCAAATTTGGATATGTAACAATTTTTGTTTTTGGCATTCACTAAAAGAAGCATACCGTTTATCCAGACGCTTAACACACGCCATCAAATTGAAGATATATCTTTAGGATAATAATTATTTTTTGTAACATAATTCATATTTTATAGCATATTTTTAATGTTCATTTATCAACTTTTACATTAACCATTTTATATTTGGTATATAACACGCGAAAAAATGAAGTAATTTTTTAAAGTTGAAAGTGCGTGCTATATGCCAAGAGATATACAGTAATTCATTAAAAAGAAGTTTTTTTTTATATGAAAACAAAACAAAACAAACAAAAATCATTGGACTTTTAAATTTATCTTGTTTACATTTTTTCAGTGTAGACAGTATTAATTAACATATAATATAGCTCAATGTACTATTTTTCCCCTTTTACACTCTTTTTTGTAGGTTCTAGTTTATGCACATTTTCCTTGCTGTTTTTGCACCTGTGCATAAGTAAAAGATCACTGTATTTACAAAAGAATTTATTTAAACTATTATAGGGAAGACAGCAGTAGTACAAGTTGGATGTCTCCTAAAAAACAATCTACTCAAGGTCCTCCTGCTTATCTTCTTGCTCACTGGCTTTCTAGTACTCCAGGCACTCACTTAGCTATTTCTCATGATGACACTTCGCCTGGAGCTATTCACTGTTTTCAAGATGAACATGGTAATCAGATTTGTTTTTTACTTTGTATTTTTACAGTAAACCTGTATATAAATTTTATGTTTTAGTTTGTTTGGTATGATGTTGTGTATGTGTAGGCAATAACATTGGGAAACTTGTAAAAGATGTCCCATGTTATGGCTCTAAAACTCTAATACTTGAGAGCTGTTACACAGTGGAAAAACTGCCGAGGGCAGATAATATTTTCAGAAGTAAATAATTCTTGAAAAGATGACACTCTTATTAAAAGCTAAGTATTTTATTTAGTTAAAAGTTACTGAAGACATGAAGGCATTACAAAAATAAAGTTGTATATTACCCATACTACATGGCCCATAATAGCGGCCGGAAAAGAAAACTCATGTCAAAACAATAACACAACAGCAATATCAACCTCCATTGTATTCAGCAAAAACAAGAGTTTAAATACCCGCGGAATTCGCGGACGAATACATGAAAGCTCCGCCGTATTGACGTAGTCGCGGAGTAGTATGCTCGGCAAAGCGACGAAAAAGAGTCTGAGTGAACAAAGATGGCGACGCTTACTGCCGGTCGGGATTTTAAAGAGCGATAGTGCTCGCTATGACTATTATGAATAAGATTTAAGTTAAAGTAATAAGTTTAAAAGAAATAATAGCGTTTACCGTAAAATTACGGGAGACTGAAATTTTTAGCTTTAGATGGATTAAATATTAAACTTTACACTTTACTGCTGGAAGGTTATTTGAACATTTGTTAGAAATTACGGGGAGAGGGTGGCTTTTGCCAACAATATGTATGTTAAATCATTTGATGCATATAATCTCAACACATATTTTTAAAAATCTGAAAAAATAGGCTGGTTTTGGTGAAATTCGGTGCTTAGTTAAATAATTAAATATACTGTTTTGGCTTGTACTAAGACTGCAAAATTTAGTGGTAGCCAAAGTTGAGACTGAGATATTTCATTCAAATGTTTAGATCGATATGCAAAATTTGAAATTTTTAAGAAATATTTTAGCACTTTTTTTTTTTTGGTTTCCTTTTGCAGTGCAAACAAATAATTTATGGTCTATCAAACATTAAAATGAAAAAGAGATCTGTATGTATGTAGAATAATATCACTGCTCTTAAACCACCCTGAGACAAATTTGTATGAGTTGATAGTATAGGTTAAAAGGTAATAGAATAAGAAATAGTTTAAAAGGTGTTTTGAAAATTCTAAAAAGTATCTTTTTGCCATATAGAGTTTTTTGTTATATAGCAAAGTTTCTGCAGCTTACTAAGAGGTCCTAGGATACCATAATTTTAATTGGCTTAGAATTTGTTTGGCAGTTTCATCTGCCCATTGATTAAACAGAATGTATGACATCAAAAAAAGTTTCTCACTGCGAGTTTGTGAATTGTTACTACTGCAACTAGAGATCCCAAGCTGTAATATCTGAGAATTTGTTCTTTTCAGAATAAAATGTTTATTTAAACTAAACAGAGATATTCAATGAACACGGATAGAAATCCAATTAATTCTTGAATTTATTTAATACTAGCGGTGTGCCCGTTCTTCGCACAGTAGGAAACGGAAATTTTCCTCACATGTGTAATTCGAATTAATTCCAGGGATGTGGAATCTAGAAAAGCAAAAATATTTGACTATTGACTTAAAGTTTGCGTCATATGTACTAACATGAGATCATTGCAATATAATGAGACAAAAAAATTTATGTCAGTGTCATTCGCTATCCAAAAAGTGAAAAGTTTGACCATTTGCAGTGAACTTCTCACTTTCAAAATGTCTTATTTCCACATCATGTTGTTTTTTAGGTTCACACGTTTTAGCGATAAATACCTCAGATACTACATAAAACGGAATTTTTTTTTTAAATTTTAAATTATGTCACCCTCTCTCACAACCCTTTACAAAAAGAAAAGAGATAAGACTGTGCTATTTATAGAGGCTTTAAAGTTATTTTTCTAGATTACGCAGTTTAATTTTTCTTTTCACAAATTAATCAAGTATTTATAAGCGGAAAATAAGAATATCTATGTACACAAAACAAAATCTTTGGAATGCGAAACTTTTTTCACGTTTCAGAACAACGCTTGTTGTAATTGCTTCACAACTGACTTTGACTTCTAGTCGTACAATAACAGCAGTATTTGGCGCATTTTGGCTTCAAATATAAGGCGATAAACAACAGATGCTCTAATTCGAATTTCGAAGGAATCCGTCCTGGCAAATGACCATACGAAATTTGGTAGGCCTACGATTTGGCGGAATTCAACCAACTTAAATCAATTGACTTAATTTAGTGAAAATTCTGAATTTAGAGCGTCTTAAATCGCCTTAATAACTGCATTATTTCTGCACCAAAAATTAAAATTCAATGCCATATTTCAATAAAACCTTGTTTTAAAAAATACGCTCTCATTAAATTGCTGCGAGCGCTAGAATCATCTTATCAAAATCGCATATCAACCATTTTATTTTTTGCCAAATTAAAAAGTTGCACATTTTAGTCTCGGAAAATTTCGAAATCCTATTTTTCTCTTGAGTATAAAAGATTTTATTCCTGCTCTGATTTCACATGCACACGATATTTTAATTAAAAAATTAACCTTACAAATAATCTAAAAAAAATCGTTATTCTTTTATTTTTACTTCAAGAGTCTGAATCATTTAATAAACTTGCTAAATATGGCAACCTAGATATACTTAAATTCTCACTTTTTCCACTGCGGGGTTACAACTGCGAAATTGCGAAGAGAAAAAATTAGCCTTTCGCGATAGGTTTTTTATCGATATCTCCTAAAATAATTTGAATTTCGAAAAAATTGCTTCGAGGTATGTCAGGACCCATCCTGGAGAATTTCCATATTTTAATTAAAAACAACCTTACAAATAATCTAAAAAAAAAAAAAAAATCGTTATTCTTTTATTTTTACTTCAAAAGTCTGAATCATTTAATAAACATGCAAAATATGGCAACCTAGGTATGCTTAAATTCTCACTCATTCCACTGCGGGGTTACAATTGCGAAATGGCAAAGCAAAAAATTGAGCCTTTTGTGACACATTTTGTATCGATATCTCCTAAAATAATTCGAATTTCGAAAAAATCTCTTCGAGGTATGTTGGGACCCGTCCTGGAGAATTTCCATACAAAATTTGGTAGGTCTACGATCACCCATTTCAAAACTACGCGAGACACAGACAAACTAACTAACTAACGGACAGTTTACACATTGCTTTATTTATATAGATGTTATGAAAGAATTTACTATCTTTCATCTATATAAATCTTATGCAACTATCTTATGTTATCATACAAACTTTTCCGTAGAAGTAGTTATATATTCTATATTTGTTATTTAAAAAATATAAATCTTCATCATATATTTAATGTTAGCATGTAAACCTTTAAAAACTATTATAAGTACATAATAAGTATTATACTATATAATAAATATTTTACTTCTATATTATACTATGCAGTACTCCTATATTATACTATATAATAAGTATTTTACTCCTTTTTTTAATTTTGCAAATTATTTAAAATGGAATATATTTTATAATTATAATTTTAGGAAATTGGTTGACTTACACTTTTGATGTAAATAGCTCTGGAATAGCTAGGGGTCTTAGTACAGCAGCTGATGTAAAGTTGTTGGAATTTATGATGGATTCTAAGTGGTATGCCTATTATATTTGTTTCTGAATAAATATCATAAAATATCATATTGAGTGAATAAAATATCATATTGAAGGATCATCTTAAAAGAGTACAGTAGAACCCTTTTAATTCATCACCTTTAGGACAACCTGTGTGGTTGGAATGCAAAATAGGTCAGAGAATACTGTTTGTAAATATAGTCTGAATATGGTGAGTCACTGGCAAGCCGGAACAAATTTCGAATCCAGTATTGTCAGATCAACTGGAGTAATAGACCAGCCAAAGGCAGATGAGAGGGGTTCTTTTTTTTTGTGTGTGTGTGTGTGTGTTTGTGTGTATTACCGTTAAATTTGATAGATGAGGCAACTATTTTAATGCTGAAGTTTAGTTGTTTGTACTTTGCTTAAGTATAATTTTTTTTTTTTTAAAGATAGTGTTGAAAGTACATTGAAGTTGTGGGTAATGCATAAAAAAAAGCACTCTTTTAAATTGATCATCCTGCATATGTTATTAATTTGATTATTATGTATGAATAAACACAATTAAAAATGTTTGATTATTTTTTATCTTCGTGTTTTCATTGTATTATGAAATTTTCTCTGTTCCACTCTTTGTGTTAAATTATAAATTACCTTAGCATTATACTGGTCTTATTACAGTTATTTATAAATTTTTCCTGCCTCTAAAAATATTCCTTCTAAAATCTTTTTCCAGTGTTAACATTTTTATTTTGATCATCATCATTCATTATTTTAATGAATTAGGAAAGCCCCCCCCCCCTACTGCCATTCTTCTAGATTCATTTACAAGCAAAATTTGGTTAACTCTCAATTCAGCTTATGTAAGGAAAGTTTATTTTCTAAATGTTAGCCATTCTTTATAATCTTTTGTTATAATATGGTGTGTTTTTTTTTTTAAACATGCCTTTAATTTCATTTTTTTTTTTTTACAATTAAAAATATCTTATAAATTCATTTTTTAAAATATTCGTTTCAAAAGTCATGTAAAGTGGTTGTTTATTCAGCTAATCTTTGAGTAGAATAGCAACTATATGTATAAAAAGTAGATTAAAGCTATAATAAAATGAATGTATCTTCAACAATAATGTTTTAATGAGTAAAAATGTAAGTCATATAGCAAATCAATGAGATTAAAATATTAACAATGTACCATATTTATAATATGGTATCATTTATTTTAAGCTCAAAATTAACAAAATTGATGTCGTAGTTTTTGCTTACATATTGCCCCAATAGAGACTTTCTGTTTTAAACATATAGATGACATTTCGAGTATTTAAGTTCTACACTCTGAATCAGAATGTAAATTGATTTACATTAGAGTAAATTAAAGTAATATATTTCATATAAAGTAATATATATTTAAGTCTTTAAAAAGCTTTATTCAAAGTGAGAATGCTTCAACAACAACAACAACAAAAGAAAGGAAAAGAAAAAAAGAGAGAGAGAAAGAGATAATGTACTTCTAACTAAATTGTCTTTTGCAGAGAACTTCATAACAACATTTTGTCAAATTTTTAGTTTGGTATTTATGAGTGTTATTCATGTGTTAAAACAAAGATCTATGCTTTAATTTAAAATTTTTAATAGCTGAAAGAGAAATATGCTGAGTTAAAAAATAAAATTCTTTTGATGATGTGTATGTTACATGCACTTGTAAAATTGAAAAGTATGTACATGTTCTAATTTTTTAATATATGCCCCTTTATGTACTGTCAGCCTTCATTTAACACAGTTAATCCTGACTTTATTGTGATAAGTGAATTTCCATGAAGTAGGATTCTATATTTTGAAATCTAATATTTTCTTAGTTAGGTCATAAAATACCTGTTTACAACAAAAATGTTTTTTTTTTTTTTAAACACTATTAGTCTCTAGACATGAATTATATTACACATTACAGATATATTAATATTGTACATTTAATTACGTGCACACAGTTGTTGCACACTACTTCTAAGTTATGAAAATATCACTGATTGTTCATAGATGAAGCAATGAAGATGGAGGGATGTATTGCACAGTATAAAAGAGTAAGTTTCCTCTAAAGGCTAAACTATTAGGAGAGTCTTCAGGTTGTACAGTATCTTTAGTTGGTGCATCATCAAAGTTGGCTTATATATCTTATAAACTTCACTTTTTTAAAAATGGTTTGTTTTCAGTGATAGAAAAATATATTTGGGAATCGACTGCCATGAAATATTTCTGAATAGAATGCAGTTTAAAATATTAAAAATTAGTTACTGGGAAATTGGAAATTTGAAAAAAAAAAAGCTTATGCATTGAATATAAAATTTACTTACAAGCCTTCCTCCCCATGTGAGAAACCACATTGTAGTGAAAATGCAAAATTTGAAGCATGATACATAGCTGCCATACCTCCCGATTTTTCCGGGAGACTCCCGAATTTCAGAACGATCGGCCGAACTCCCGAAAAGTTTATAAATCTCCCGAATTTTTCCAAATTATTCCCATGTTTTATGCACTTATAAATTTTTGAAAAAAATTTACAGAACTTGTTAAATGCTAACGACAGAAAATGAAGAAACTTCGCTAAGACTACTCCAGAGGGCAAAGATTACTTAAAAGTATGGTTACCATAAAAGAACAAAAAAGCAAGGGAAAACAACAGTGATTATCGAACCTAAAGCAAAACATGTCCTAAATCTACGACGTTCTTACCGGACATAGCAGAGTAACAAGAGGACGATAATGCGCGCCTGGGATGTACGTTTTCACTGCATCTCGCACTGCCCCTAGACTAAAGTCAGCTAGAGTGCAATGTTACTGATTTCTGAGTTCGTAAATTCAAAACTTAGTTCAGAGGGGCAAATTCTTATTTTAGATCCCCGATGTTTCGAAAGGCATCTGATACATAATTATGTACTTGGCGAACTACTACACAACAATAATTATCTATCGAGACCTATCGCCACTGGAAAACCATTGTCGGTGATCTATTGTTACTCGCGATGTGTTTTTATTGCTGTTTTGCGCACTTGATGAATCTATAAATTTTTTCCACGGACACGTACCAGCTTAACTGACACTTCTATTGTGGATTATTGAGAAAATGACAGATGTTAGCGAATATATTAGAAAACATGGATTGAAAACGAAATGTTAGTGGTCATTTTTGGATCCAAATATTTGCTTGGATTTGGAAAAATCGTTGGCCGAACGAGAACTTCCAGACATTTTATGAATGCTAAACTGGAATTTTTGTTTAAATAAAGCAAACTGACGGTCTGCGCGACAAATAAAACGTATAAAAGTGCAGCTTTTAGTAATGGTATTTAAAATATAAAACTTGTCGTATTCCTTTAGGTCTTCAACATGCAAAGGAAGTAAAATAATTTATGGTAGTTTAAATATACTTTATTTCTTAAATAAATAAATTATTAATAATAATTCCAATAAATAAATACTTCGATATTTATAGCTATTAAAACGTACACATCTTAATTTTATGCTGAATAAAAGAATAATGCTTTTTTAAAATGTGAGTTAATGTTAAGAAATCCGTAAGAAAAAGAAAACCAAAATTTTCAGAGTTTTTTTTTTTTTTAATTTTCTTTTTTAAACAGTTACGCGGATTTTACTAAAAATATATACCGTAACTTCGTGAAAAGTTAACTAATGGTAAGACCACGGACAGATTAAAGGGTTGGGGGGTGAGCGATTACTCCTCTGCTACAGGAAAAAGAAATTCTATTTTACTTCCATAAAATAGACAAATTTCAACTAGCCGCTCATAAAATTGCATTAATCCGTCTCTGGGCAAGGCATATCGCCCTCTTAAATAAATTAAAAGATTACTTTTACTAATCATTTATGAAAATGTACATAACCAAACAAAAAAAAAAAGAAAAGAAAAAATCATTTCTAATTATTATGGGTCAAGCCTCATAATACTTAATTTTAAACAACATTCAATTGATACTCTCTCTGGGTTAAAAGTAACGAAATATAAAATTTAAAAATGCTCTTTATTAAAAATTTGCGCTCGCAATTGAAAAAAAAAAAAAAGAAAGAAATTGAGGTGACACAAGTCATGTTTTAACGTCTCAGCAGAATTCGCTCTCTTGCTTTATTAGCCAGCTCGCCGAGTGAAGAGAAAACAATAACAACCTTCGTGATGACGGCGCGGCGTCGGTATCTGGGTTTGTGAAGGCCCGTTTTCCCCCGTATTACATAAATTATTTTTTTTTAAAAGCACATTGAAAATTGGTTCTTCTGCATATCGGACTGAAATATTTTTAAAATGGTTTCACGAAGCTTGTCCGCACCTGTAACTACGTCGATGCTTTAAATGACATAATGGAAGAAAGAAAAAAAAAAAAAAAATCAAATGCTCCCTGCATGCCGACGTGCCGTCACTTGAAGTGCATCTATGTGCTTTATTTTCTACAGAAATAAATTTGCTAGCATCGGCTTCACCAGAGCTTGCGCGCTAACTACAGATCAAAAAGCAAGATCAATATACTAAATTTTTTTGCATAAGAAATTTATTTCAGCCAGATAGTCCGTGTCCTGGAAAAAAATCCCTTTTTGACATGCATAGTCCGCGGACTATACTAGCTAAATTATGGTAACTAACTATCCCCGATCACCGGGTTCCATATTTGCCATGAACTTCAATCTTTTTGCAGCCTTTTGGTAAATGAATAATTTTAAAAACAAGATGTAAAACAAGAGTTTTTAATACTCTATTGTTAAATTAAAATTTAAGGCATTTTAGTAACTCAACTCAACAGAAAAGTATTATTTTCCCCATAATATGTTTATTGATTTCTGAATATTTCCCTTCAATTTTAAAATCAGGAAAATCGCTATTTCGTTTTATTCTCATGTGCAGGTTTTTCTTTGGTAATTATTTTTACAGTTAATTTTAAAAAGCACAATCTTGTGAGTTGGTATTTTGCAGCTAATATAGGAAGGAGCAGAACATATGTCCCTGTCATAAGTTCCACTTCTGTGTGCTGCAAACTGCTAAGATTCTAAAATTTTACCTGAGAAAATATTTAGAAATTTATTAAAGAATTATTTTTTTTCCAATAAAACAAGAAAACTTCACTTTTATTCTATCATTTGAACACTTATTTTAGAAAATGCCAATGCCATATATATAATTTTTCATTCCCTTTCTGATAAAAAAAAAAAAAAGTCCTAATATATATATATATATTGAGAATCAATTTTTTATTTTATTTTCATATCAAAAGAATAGTCTGAAATTTGGATGCGAGACTTATGATTTGTTCTAGGATTTTACGATATTACTCAAGATAATTATTTTAAATAATTATAGCCTGTTTTCTTTTAATAAATATTGTATATCTAAAACTGATTATTAAACATTTACAGTGCATAGTTATTTTCTTCAGGATCACAGTCAATTTGCTTGTGGTTGAAATTTAAATGGTAGAAATTGTTTAGTACACCATTTAGTTTAACAGTGGTTTAATTTAAGCTCACACATTATTCCCCAGTTCCATGTTTTTGCATTATTAACCTTGTTATATATATGCCTGAAAATACGTGCATGTAAATTTTTCAATTTTTGCTGGAAAATACGTCCACATGTATTTCCTCTTTTTTGCTCTTCAGCCGTTTTCATGCCTGCAAAAATCCAGGGGGGGCAAGTGCCCCCCCCCCCCCCCCCCGTTGCCCTATGCTGCCAGTGCCCATGAATGCAAATAGTTCAAAAGTATTTACTGTTTAAAAAATTGTTTATTTCTTTAAAAAAGTATCGCATTTTAAAATTGGCTGTTTTAATAAATGTTTTAAGCTATACATTTTTCTTGTATATGTAATTTTCTTGGTTACTGATATATTACGCATGTGTACATGGAGTTTTTTCATCTATAACAAGGGTTTTTTAAAGTCTCCCTAATTTTTTAAAAATCTCTCTAATTTTTTCGAAAATCTCCCTAATTTTCATTTTCCAAGGTTGGCAGCTATGATGATATTGCGAGGGACAGCTGTATATTTTATTTTGATTAGGCTGGTAGGTTTGAAGTATATATTTAATGATAGATACTGCTTCAAATGTCTTTTTTTTCTTTACTTTAGGGAAAATGCATCTCATTCTTCATCTAGTTCCCATTCTACTGTGATCTTGGATAGCCCGTCTGCAGCCTTACAGAGCAACAAAGTGCCAAGTTCCTTGTTCTCTGCTCAGGACTTTCAGAACAATCCAGTGCCACTAAATTTTGCACGTCCTTCAACTCCTGGTACTACAGGAGTCATCATACGGTCTGACAATAACGCCATGCCACTAAATCGTGCCAGAAATAGATTTTGTTGTGATATTGCTGGTCTGGGGTTTCGACCCACCACTTCTGGACTTCCACCAACTCTCTCCAATCTGTCTCCAGCTGCAAGTTCACCAGCTGGGACCGACACAGATATAGCATGTGCTAGAATTCATTTTTCGGACATCACACACATGCGCCCTCCAAAACCGAAGCATTATTATCGATTTTGGGTGCTTCCATGTAAATACATAAAAATAAGATTTGACAGGCTTGCACTGTTAGCCCTGCTGGACAGGTGAGTTTTTTAATTAGTTTCATTTTGTGGTGAGGAAAGTTTTTTCTAAAGTAAAGTTTACGAGTAGTACTGTGAAAGTTCAATGAATTTTACTTATAGATATAATTTCTTTCTTTTGTGGAATATTCTTTAATTATGGAGATAAACTGTTTCTTTTAATGAATAATTTTAATGTTGTTGACTAATGAGATTGTTTAGCCCAGAGGTTCCCAAACTGGGTGCCACGAACATATGTCAGGGGTGCTGTGGAGATAATCAAGAGAAGTGTTTTGGTGGAGTATAATCAAATAATTTCCTCTGAACTGGTATCACTAAGTGGGCTCAAACAAAAATATTTCAGTCAAGTTCAAGACTGTCCTGTAGCCTCTCTTTTATAGGAACTCCCTGAAATGGGGGTATTTTCAAAATTCTATATCCTTTCCCAAGATTGATTCATTCCATTCTTGATAGTTAGCCCTATAAACAAACTAACAAAAAATAACGTAAAATGCATCCAAACTGCTTCATTCTAACCTTCATATTCATATTGCTGTAAAGGAAATCTGCCGCGAAAGTTTTTAGCCTGAAAAGGGTGCCGTAAAATGTTTTTAGCCTGACAAGTGTGCCGCGAAATGCTTTTAGCCTGACAAGGGTGCCACGGGTAAAAAAAGTTTGGGAACCCCTGGTTTAGCCACATATTACATCTCCCCTAACACACACACACACATACAAAAAAAAAAAGTGAAATATTATTTATTTCACTCAGGACATTATGGTACTTTCATTAATTTCTGTTAGAATTTAACCACTGAATCTCTTTTTTATTTTCTAAACTTTTCTGTTTTTATATTTTTGTTTAATTGCTTGTATAAAAACACAGCCTAGTTGCAACAATACAAGCAATTTAAAACGTATGCTGACATGCTAGATAACCGAAGTTGTGGTGTGCTGATGCTGCATTGCATTTTTTTAGCCTAAGCATTGCAGTCGCACTGCGTAGCTTTCGAACAGTTAATAAATAAAGTACAAAGATGTCCGTTCAGTTCTTACTTTTTGAGATTTTCATCCCCCACTCTCACAATTACCACCTGCAGATAGGTAGGCATTACTTGTTAGCTTTAAGGAAATGGAGTAGGGGGAATTTTGATTTACTATTTTATGCAGAAAAATTCCTCGGTCAGTATGTGTCACACACATAACAGTATAGTATTGCTTCTGCAAGATTTGTCCTGGAAAAAGAAGTCACATTCGCTTTTTATGAATACTATAATAAAATACTAAAATTATTTGTTGCAATTGAAAAAAAAAAAAAAAAAATTGATGCATATTTAAATGTGAAAATGTCCCCTTATAGTAATTTTATTTGTACCAAATTAATGTGTACATTATTCACAAATGATTAGTGTATGTAAATTTGCTGTACTACACTGTGCTAACTATGGCTGTATAAATAGCAAGTGGGCTTTTTTTTTTTTCCTTTTTCTCTCTTTTTCTGTAGCTGTATTTATCCACTGTACATTATAATTATTATGAGACTTGCAAAAAATTAATTT
>JAWZYV010014759.1:0-92635 GCA_038373885.1 Cheiracanthium punctorium
AAAGCATAAATAAAGAAAAGTGTACTTACGTATTATTCCCGGTGGTCCACCAAGACGAGCGATTTTTGGCCGAGATAAATGCCAGGCACATGAAATTATTAATGGTTTTGAATACGATTGGCAACAGTTTGGCAACTCATTTGACGAGAATGACCGCCGGGATAATACGTAAATACCAAGAAAAGTCCAGATGTGTTTCTTAAAGTTCATAAATTTCCAAATCCTACCAATAATATAAATGTGTACGTTTATGTGCTTGGATGTTTTTGACTGAATCACACAAAAATGGTTGGAAAAATTTGTAATGAAGATACCTTATGCCCTGGATTAACATACAGGCAACCTTTCAAGCATATACAGGGATGTTAACTCCAACATTCGATTTGGGAGCACCCCGGGAGCAGAAAAAATTTCATTTGCGAGCACCTCGGGAGCAGAAAAATTCCATTTGGGAGCACAAAAAATTCTGCTTCCGCGAGGAAAACTAAGACTTGGGATCAGGAATTAACATGATTTTGGAGCATAAAATTTAAGATTTCTCACTGTGTTGACTCTAGAAAAAAGGCTCGCCTGGGGGGAAATTTCAAAAAGGGCACCCTGTTCTCATAAAGGGCACTTTGGGTTCCACGAGAATGTACAGGTAGATAACATATCTAGAAAACTGGTTGAAACTATCTGAATCCCCGAAATTTAAAATGTAGAGTTGTAATATGTGTTCTGACTTACAATGCATAGTTAGATTTTTTCCAGCTTGTCTTTAGTTTTCTCCCCCCTCCCCCCCTTCTTTTGGAGAAAATATCCTGTAGAAGTAAATGTAAGTGAAATAGAAAAAATGATTTGTTGATAATATTTTGCTCTAAACATGACATAAATATGTGAATTAAATCTATACATAACTAGAGGTTTTTGATTTTAAAAAAAATCAAGTTTTAATCTAACGTAATTTTGAATTTTCTGCTTAATTTTTTTTTCCTCAAAATTACGTGATGTAGATGTTTATTTATAAGAATAGTACATCTATTGAAGAAGGTTTCAAAAATTTTTAGCCAGACATGATTTGTTAGGCAGTAGGGGAAGGCAGAGGGACTGTTAATTTTTGTTCAATTTTATCACACTATCAGTACTGGACCACATTCATATATATTTCAACTATATTGGTACAAACTCTTAAACAGAAAAGGACTGTCAGTGTAAGTGGATTAGGATAGATGTGTTTAGCATGTAATAAAAATAATAAAATTTCTGCAGTGCAGGATGTATAAAATTTAATAATATAAATCAGAATTTTTATTTAAATTCTTTTTTTTGGCAATAATTATTGAATGATTACGAAGTAAAGATTTTTAAAGACGAACTCTGGAATAATGATTGTTTGATAATTATGCAACTAGGAGCCTAGTTGCTAATTATCAAACTATTGATAACCAGCAACTAGGCTTAACAGGATTAGCTTTCTTTTGTTCGGTGGAAGACAGTAACTTTGGTTACAATTTTAGGTTTTGATCAATAAATTATAGGGAGAACGTGTGATGAGAGCTGGGTTTGAACTCAGGGACTTATGGGTGGTAGAATGAGGCGCTATCTAGCTCGACCAAAAGGTACCCATTCGACCAGCCTTCAATTGCCAGGTGTTGTGTGCGTGGAGGTGATCTCGTGTCGCCACAAAATAAACAAAAAAAAAAGTATTAATTACATGGCCAAATTAATTTTTTTAAATTTACTCATCAATTTTGTTATATCACAGCATATAATTTTAGGCTAGATGTACTGCCAATATTTGTATGCTACTGCAATTATCCTGCATACTGGCCAGATGCAGTATGTTTGACGGATATCTGTAGCATCCCTAATCAAAATCACTAGACTTTGCTTCAATAGACCTCTTCACTCAAATATGATCTTAATTTACCCTGACCATTTAACACCCGATTTTCTAATACACTAGTTATATTTCATAGTAATAATGATTTTCATTAGTAGCTGCTCTATAAAATTAGTAAAAAATTTAAAAATACAGTGGCTAATACCAAAAACTAAAATAGAAAATGAAAAATATTATGATAGAGAAAAGTAGGGTTATGTTAATTACTCATTTTTTAATACCTTGCCGAAACAAGAATTTAAACCTTAATTCATGGGAATTCCTAAAATCTTACTGTAAAGTCTGAAGGCATATTTAAGATATAACTTGTAAGACACCATTTACATGAATAAAACATACACCAATTTATTTTTAGGTTTTTTTTTTAATTACACCATAAAAAAATTACACTGTCTCTTCTTTAGTCACTCTTGTGTAGATCACTTGACTGTGGTGTTTTACAACTTGTTTGATGAGGCCTGAAATAGAAACAATTTTTACAAAAATAATGTAAAACATACATTTATAGCTATAGCAAGGAAAGAACTTTCAGTTCCTTGCCTCAGACTACTTGTCAATAATGTACAGCTTGAATTTTTAGGAATTTTCTTTGACAAAATTTTCATAATGGAATTAAAGACTAGTCATTAACTGTGGCAGTGATGACAAGGACTGCAATGATAACACTAATAGAGGCAATGAGTATTAAAGAATTATTAGCAATTCTGTATAGAAAAAATAGGCAAGCAGTACTTTTATAGCAAGATGCTGCAGTACTTTTATAGAAAAAGATATTTCCAGGTTTATCATGTACTCGCTGAAGTACCTGTCATTGACGGGTTAGTACTGAATGCAAATTTCCAAAAAGCTAACTTTAATATTTACACATATTGAAATAATTTTTGCAAAATCTCAAAATCTAATCAATATTTTTGAAAAATTGGAAGCCTAGAATTTAAGTTGAGTGACAACCTTTTATGTCATCAAATAGCAAATCATTGAAATGACAATTCTTCAAAGACAAGCACCCCAATGAGATGCTTACCATGTTGGGCCGCCCCTGCTCATACTGAAAGTCCAGGGTTTCATTCCCATGGACGTAGAATTTATTAACACAAATAATCTATTTCTTGTCTGGTGTAACACTAACGCCCGAATTCACCATTAACTTCAACTGGCGGTTCAACCAGCAGTTCAGTAACTCTGTTGGAAAACTCCACTGGTCAGTCCAAAATTCATATTCACCGTTAACCGGCAAGAAAAAGTTACTGAACCTGTGGTTCCTCAACCTAGGTTGAAACTGGGCTAATCAATGTGGTTGAAACGGATTCTCTTGAAATCGAAACGCTCATTGGGTCAAGTGTCCACAAAGCATTGGAGTTCACATCACCTAGCAGTTGATCCTTTTGCACCTCTCCAAGTGACCCCGCCCCCCCCCACAATCGCTCTGCTTTCCCCCCCTCCCCTCCCATCTGCCCTCTTGCCTCTTTGTCCGGAAGGAAGGGGAGAGCCAGTTCTGCGAACAAAAGAAGGGGGAAGCTAATTTTTCGGGGAAAATCTTAACTGAGCATGCTCTGTTACAGGAAAACCTTGCTCTGTAGCAAGGTTGAGTTTCTCAACCTGGGTTGGGATTTTGTGGGAGGTTTGTTTCTGTCCGGTAAATACCATTTCAGGGTTCAACCATCGGTTCGCTGTTAACCAGCGGTCGAGGTAGACTGAGAATACGAGGGTTAATACATCGCTCACAACCGATCATGTTGACTAGTATGCAAAATGTGTGCAAAGAAGCGGATGCCTTGCATACTACTTTTGGTATACAGGTTGTGACATTTTTCAAGCAACTTTTTTTTTCAGCGTATAATAGTATAGAACCTAACACTTTATACATACCTGCCAACATGCAATTTTTGAAAATCTTACAATACCACGGTGTCACGCAGTAACGCAATAAATATGTCTACTAAAGATAAAATGTAAGCAAATACAATTTTTAAAATTACTATTCAGATTTAGTACACTATTTTTAATACATATGCACATATAGGAAAGGAGGGGCATTTATTTGGTATCTTTAGAGTACAAATGTTCATAAGTAGCTGATTTGGCTGCTTTTAAAAAATACTTATCAGAGTCTTGCTCATAGCAATGGCCTTTGAGTTTACTTTTTGCAATTAAAATGTCTTCCAAAGTTTCATTAGACAAAAAACTATGAAATAGTGTTCTATTTTTCTTAACACTGCTAAACAAACGTTCACAAGCAGCATTACTGTGTGGTACAGTCAATATGCTTAGCATAACATTCAATCATATTTAAATTTCCCACTAGCAGCTGTTAATTTTCTCAATCTCAATTTTTAGCCCATTTTTTGTCCATTCTTTCTTCTGATTGAACTTCCTCGGGCAAATTATCAATTTGCAAAATTGAGATTGAAGCTCATCCCTGACTTCATCTACTGGCTTGCAAACATCATTTCCACATACTTCATGTGAGCACATATTTGGTAATAAATTTAAATAAACTATATCTGAAAATGATTTGGCCTCACCATGGCACAAGTGGTTCTGCCACTGAACGTGGTAGATGGCTGAAGTGTGAAGGTCCCGGATTCGGGTCCCATCGCGCGGCTGTCGATCCGGAGTTTTGGTAGGTTTTCTCCAGATGTAACGTGAATACGCGTTAGAACCCCTTAGAAAGTCCTCCTGCAAAGGCACCAGACCCCCCGGCAGATCGCCCTAGTGTAGCGTTGCCATAATCACACACAACAACAACAACTGAAAATTATTTGTCTGCAAGATTATTTACGTTTGCTACTTAGCAAGATTATTCATGTTTGATACGCAATTTTGATGTCGGTCCTATACACTGAGCAAAAAGCAAAATTGCATCCCCTTTGCGATTTGACGATACACGGATATTCCTTTGTAAAAGAATCAAGGAAAACTTTATTATATTGTTTATGTTTAATTTTCGACATTTCAAATTAATATTTCACAACTTCAAACTACACTGGACAATTTCATCAACACGTGTTTGTGATTGAAAGTTGTTCTTGCGCTTATGGATTGGATGGGAGCCAAGCGGTATTGGGAGGGAGATATTTCTAAACAAATGCACATCCACCTCCATGCATGCGCAGCAGCAAACTTTGACAAAGCATGGACACTCGGCATATCGATTACGAACGCTCCCATCTCACTTCTCCTAACACGTCACAAGCAAGGCGGCGGGTGGGAGGAGAAAAAAAATCTGTGAGCCAATCATAGCTTTCGCAGCATCAGAGATCGGAGGGAATTCCTATTTTCCCTCTCGGGTTAACAGTAACACAGTGTATCAGTGGAAGAACGCAGAAGAGGTAGGCGAGGGAGGGGAGTTAGCGTAAATATGGGAAATAAAACGATCTAGTGTTTTTACGTTCGACGTAACGTCAATTGGTGATTTAAATTTTAAAATACTCCACAAAACCACTAAATTTTGAAACATAGTAAATAAAATCACATTAGCCAAAACTTTGCCAAAAAATCGTACAATTTTGCCTTGCGGCCGTATAACCGTACAACTAAGCTAAAAACCGTACATTGTACAGCCAAACCGTACAAGTTGGCAGGTATGCTTTATACGTACTCATAGTGTATCATAAAAATATGATACATTATTTTTAATGCGGATGAATTTATTTCTTGAGTTTATAATAGTGTAATGATTTACTTTGTGAGTGTTTCTTGCAAATATACACATCATTCGAAACATACCTTGGAATGTTCAAAACAAAAAATGGTGGTGAAACTTAGAACTAGTCTTCCATTATCAGAATTTTATTTTTTTTAATTATTTTGCACATTATTCAGTATTCATTAAGAAATTTTGTGTTAAAATGTCGGACCTGCCAACAGTGCAGCTCTCAGTAGCATACCTTAAAGGTTACTCGAGTCAATGCAAAACGTCTATACATCAACATAACCAAGACCAGGCACATACAATAACTAGAAGACAGTACTAAAAATGCTGCATAAAAAACTTTCATTCAAGAGAATTTTATTTAAAAAATCTTTCTAACCATTTTTTAAATTTTACAATGTTTAAATATAAAATGAATAAAGAAATTAGTATATCAAAAATATAATACAAAATTTAACTATATTCATGGGGAAAAAAGAAACTTGAATCTGTCTGTATAAATGCTGAATTAACTTAATATGCTTGGAAAAAATTCAAATATTGTTAAGTCACTTCTTAAAACAGGGTGGCAACAGAAATTGAGAAAAAAAGTTCCCCCCGATTCCCCTGACTATCTTTATCGAATTTCCAGAACTAATTATATACATACCATAATCTTTCATGTAAATCACCAATGTGTATCATGCACCAACAGGTGAATGCTTCATATAGGGAAATAAATAATAGAAAACCACAAAAATGCTTAATATTAATAAAATTGTAGTTCAGTTCCGTAAATCCAAACATAAAATTTAGTTAAACACTAAAAGACAATATGTAGCAGAAAGTTTCCTCGTTTTATAAAGATAGTGTTCAATTTTAAGCATAAGGTAAAGCTTGAGATTAGCGGTCGCCAGATCGCCAGTGGCGACTGTGGAATTATTCCTGGCGACTGCAAAACAGTCTGTCAGTCGCCAAAATTGGCGACCTGCAAAATTTACTCAGCAAGCAACCCCCCCTCCCCCCTCGTTTCCGTCCCCGTAACAAAAGTCGGCGCTGTATGTCCGAGCAAAGTAAAGCAAAGCAGTTGAAAAAACGTCTAAAATTGATGACGCGCAAAATTTACTTAGTCCCGCCCACCCTCGGCCTCGTAGGAAAAGCTGAATGTCAGCGCTATATGGACAAGCAGGGGAGAAAGGGTTGCAGACGTCTATGGGAGGGGAAGAAAGGGGAGGAGCTCATCATAACTGATAACATACATGTAACATTTGGGGGGGGGGGGTAGGAACGCACCGGAACAGAATACTCAGGGTCCCTCTCTGTGACCTTGTGACTCTGTGACGGCCGTAATAAAAGGAGAAGAGTGAAAAGGACTTTTATTTAAAACTAAATTTGATATTTGCCTACTGATACAATATATGACTGTATGTGAAAGATGTATTAAGTATCTCATTAATAAGACATTGTACTGAAGGAACGAAGCTAATATTTTTCTAAATTATAGTACTCCCCTTTGTATATTTTCCGTCGTTCGACTCAGTCAGGGTCCAGTCAACTTAAGAGTAATCGATTATATTTTTAAAAAATTTCATGTGATCTTTACTATGACCCTTCTAAAACTGTAGACGGGAAGCACGTGCGTTTTTTTTTTTTAATTATTATTATTAACTTGAAAACAATAAACAAACCCTCTGCTTTTGAAAGGTCGATGAAGAGGTTGGCATTCTTTGCATCCTGATTTACGCTACAGCAGATCGAAAACTACCACGCAAGATGCTTTATTTAAAACGAACAAAAATGTTATTTTGTACATTCGAATACGCAAATAAAAACTAATGTCATAAACATACCGTTTTCAGTTTTAAATAAATCTAATTTCAGCTGCTTTCATATTATTACGTTTTTCCTTTTGCAAGAGTTTTGGCATCTCTACAATAGCGCGAGAGGGAGGGGGAAGAGAAACAGACAAAACACTTGATTTTGTTTTATTTTGTAATCACTGGTAAAAGCGCTCGCTCTTCAAAGCTTAAATAAACAGATCTCCATGCCTTTAGAATTCCATTAATCAGCGTTACAGCTGTCCGAGAAGAGAGAAGTGTTTCTCTCCCCCCCCCCCCCTCCTGTTCACACTTCAAGCTTTTTTTTTTTTTTTTTTTTTTTCCCAGTTCCGTTTTAATGACAGGGAGTTTCTCTGTAGATTATACGAATAGAAGGCATTTTTGGTCGGCCGAAGCGAAAACGTATCCCCCCCCCCATGGGCGCCGGCAGCAGTGTTTTTAGTTGCTTTTTTGCTCTTTCCAATATGGTAACCATACGTTGAAGTAGTCTTCCCCCCCCCCTTGGAAATATTCTGCCGGCGCCCATGCCCCCCCCCCCCCCGCAAAAATTTCTCCCTGTTTTAAGTTATTTCTTTTATATGATTCACCTTTGTAAATTGAACCCTTAGTATGTGTAACGTTCGTTAAAAAATGTTTTACATAATCAGACACTTGATTATTTGAAAGTGGAAACCTTGAAAATGGGCAGTTTGAGTAGCAGATGCTTACGATTTCCCATCTTAAAATGCATCTGATTTTCCTTAAAATTTGATAAGATGCTTAGTGGTTTTTTTTTTTTAAATAGGAGGTTGGGGAGCTACTACCTTAAGTAAAATAACCGTTTGTTAGCTTCTTGCAAGTACAAAATTAGTAAATTAGGAGGAAGCGTACTGTCGAAATTAATAGAAAATTGGGGCCCTTGATCCTCTTTCTTTTATTAAGTCCTAATTCCTTTCCCCCCCATAAATTCCATGAATGAAAGGAGAGATAAATTAAATAAATAGTACTTTATTATGTGTACACCATAAGTTGAGAAAATGGTCTGCAATACTATATATATTATCTAAAAAAAAATACTATATATATTACCTAACAAAAAAAAAAAAAATTTTTTTTTTTTTTTTTTTTTACTTAGGCTTCATGTTTCACAAGTACTTGGTAATAGTGACAACTTTCTAATAATGTCAAAATATTCTATATCACTTAGCCATACAGATTTCAGGTTGGCAGATTTTTGGGAGTCCACTGTATTTATTTAATAACCAACTATTTTTGTAAAAGATACGCTTGAATTAATCTGAAGAGAAATTTTAAAGTAAAATATTTTAAATCATTAATTTTATTACAATTCTCTATTTTTAAGAGATTTTCACTTTTAATTTGGGTTTGGGGGAAGGGGGGATTTAAGCTCCTATAGCCTCCTCCATGTGTGTACCTATATATAGTATAGACACAGACAGTGATGTGATGATTCTAACAAGGAGCTGCAGCCAATCAGGAGGAATTAATAAATTTTAAATTCACAGTACTTAGATTTCTTTAAATACAGCTAGTTATTTCTGAATGTAATATATGGAACATGCCATGCATTATTACTAAAAAAGCATTGAATCATTAAATGTACAAAATAAAAAATCTCATATTATTTTCATATATCTGAAAGGGGGGAGCAAGGGTGTCGAAAACAAAAATTACGTAAGTACGGAAAATTTTGGCCACTAACTATATCAAAGTGGCCACTGAACTTCGTAGGGTCACTGGCCACTGAGCAATTTTTTTAATCTCAAGCTTTAGCATAAGGGTGACTGATCTAAAAAAACTGGCCACCTAGTCAACTTATTTTATTTCAATCAATGTATCGTCTGAAATTTTTAAAAATATGTAAAAAGGCTTAAAAATGAGCACTATCTATTAAACAAAAAAAAATAGTCTTGCGTGAGAGCTTAGCAGGCATCACTCAAATGTCCCATCACTTTAAAAAACAACAGCGCAGTAGAAGACTAAATCATCTTTTACCATTCATTTTACCTATGACTTTATTCAGGAAGCAATTCACATGCAGATATGATTCGCATATCCGGTTTCTTGTATGATCCGCATCTTAGAACGAGTCCGAATACATGCACTTTTTCGGATTCGTATACTGATAGCGCCTACATCACTTGAGTCTCAGATTCATATTTCTATGTTCTTGAATGATCTGTATTCTGGTTTCCAATTTGTAAAATGTCTATCTGTGCATCAGTTGAGTATAGTGTGATCCAGAACGGAGCCGCACATCAGATTGACAATTAAAAATGATCTAGTTCACTAGGCAAAAAAAAGAAGGTTCCCCCGATTTTTAAATATTTTTTGCAAAATTCCCCGATATTTCCTGATTGATAAATTACCCTGATCTGTCGACACCCTGTTAAATATGATTGTGTGCATACTTCATATACAACATAGACAATTAACAAAAAAGTGAGGTATTATTTTGAATTTAACATTAACGTGCACTTTTTAATTCCTCTGAAGTAAAAGTTATTATAGCAGCAGTCAATACTTAATTTTTCAATTAAAAGTGCCTCAAGAGTTTGTATTCCTAAGCTGGACCTGAATTCTGATTTTTCTTAACCATTGAGAATATTCTCTCAGTGGGTGCATTAATTACTATGTGGCACAACAAGAATTGCTAACATCAATTATGGAAGTGTTGGGTATTTTAATACTCCGTTAATTTTAATTTTACTTATTTTCACACCTGCCAACATGCAATTTTTGAAAATCTTACAACACCACGGTGTCACGCAGTAATGCAATAAATATACCTACTAAAGATAAAATGTAATCAAACAATTTTTTAAATTACTATTCAGATTTAGTACACTATTTTAAATACATATGTACATATAGGAAAGGAGGGGCATTTATTTGGTATCCTTAGAGTGCAAATGTTCATAGTAGCTGATTTGGCTGCTTTTAAAAAATCCTTATCAAAGTCTTGCTCATAGCAATGGTCTTAGAGTTTACTTTTTGCAATTAAAATGTCTACTAAAGTTTCATTAGACAAAGAACTACATTTTATCTTTATTTGTGTTCTATTTTTCTTAACACTGCTAAACAAACATTCACAAGCAGCATTACTGTGCCGTATAGTCAATATGCTTAGCATAACATTCGATATTTGATCATATTTAAATTTCCCATTAGCAGCTGTTAATTTTCTAAGTAGAGCCTATTTTCTGCCCATTCTTTCTTTGAATTGAACTTCCTCAGGCAAATTATCAATGTGCAAAATTGAGATTGAAGCTCATCCCTGACTTCATCTACTGGCTTGCAAACATTTCCACATACTTCATGTGAGCACATATTTGGAAATAAATTAAAAAAATAATCTATATCTGAAAATGTGTCTGCAACATTATTTGTTTGATACTTCTGCATGTATCAGCACATCACTGTTGATGGGAAACTTTTGCCTCAGTCACAACATGCAACATTTTCTTATTGAAGAAAAAAAAAAACAGTTTGTCATCTTTCAGTGTTTGAGCAATTTTAAAAGCAGCAGTTCCAATTATTAAGTCATTGTCATTTTTCTGATTGCATTTATCATTGTAATTTATACTCATTAAATTGCCTTTCACAATATCAGGTTTAAAAAATTTTGAAAGTAGATTTTTTAACAAATCCAATAACAAAGAATTCAAAATGTGAATTTGACAGCATGAGAGCACGAAACACTAAAAAGACAACTTTGCAGTGGATCATACAGAACAAATAAATTATTATGCATTTAACACATTGTGTTATTCTTTAATATGTATTCATTATTAAATTAACTAATATTCATTATATCACTGTATTCAGTATAACTTCATTCATTAAGCTTATTTAAATACTAAATCTCAAATGCATCAATGATGTTGAAAAAGACTGAATTCAGTCAAAAGACTGAAAACTTTCATGCCTGATTTGAGGAGCTTCTGAGTGCAGCGTTAAATTTGGATTTTCAAAATTTGGAATTATAAAGTCCAAAAAATAACAGAATGCTTTATTAAGGTCTGGTGATAAAAATAAGAGATTTCTCTTTTCTCTTGTTAGTGTATACTGAGATGACAGTCACAGAATCAGTCTTTTTTTAGCACTTTGGCTGGTTTCTCATCTCTGCATTCTCTCTCAGCAACCCTCTTTTTTGACACTTTCATCTCTTATTTCTTCTAGACTGACAACTTTTTTGAGATTCATCATTGCATCCCTTTTTTGTCACTTTTAAAGGAATGCGATATGTCCGAAGAGAAGAGTTCTCTTCAGATTCCTTATTTTTATTTTTGAAAAAAATTAGAAAGCGGATCCCACTGTTCCAAGAAACTCTTCAAGCTCTTCCGCAATGAGAGCCATCTAGTACACACATGTTTCAAGATTTTGTGTTCAAAGAATTACAGGCGGCATTTAATATTGATGAATTCTTTCCTTTTTCCACTCCATTGCAAATAATAAAAGACATCCACTAGAACTTCATCAATGGCAACAGGGAGAGAGTTTGCAGCTTTCTCAGCTGCCAAATGGATGAGGTGATAGATACAAATCGCTAATATTTCCTCTCTGCCTTTTTAAAACTCCTGCAACATCATTTTTGGTTCCTATAATCACAGGAGCATTGTCAGCTCCTAAGGCAATGCAATTTTCAACAGGAATGTTTCTTGAATGCAAAGCCTCTAACAACAAATTTCCAATATTTAATCCTGTTGAACTTCCTGATAAAACAGGTATTGCTAGTATTGAATTCACAATTTGGTCCAGCTGTGGACCAAAATGTGCCACAACAATTGGATACAACTGTGAATCTGAATCTTTACTTCCATCGGTTGAAATCGCAAATAATGTTTTTTGCAATAAATTCACCAATGAGTTTTTTTCTTTCGATGCCATTTTCCCTATTATGGCTGCTGTTTTAGTTCTGCCCGCACCATATCTGCGGGCAATATTGCATTTGGGAAAAATTTTGCTCATCAGCAGCCCAACATGGTCTGCCACTGCTAAAGGTAAATTTTGTTCTGAAATAAATGTTGCAAAAAGACATTCCGCTTTTATGACATCTTGAACAGCAGAACTAAAGAAATTTTCCATTCTTGAATTCTCGTCAACTCATTTTACTAAATCAAAGTGCTTCTTTGAATTTACGTGGCATTTAACATTGTTCATGCCACCATGTGCAATTTTGATGCCGGTCCTACACATGGAGCAAAATGCAGAATTGCATCCTCAGCAATTTGATGATACACTGATATTCCTTTGTGTAAGAATCAAGGAAGTTGATTATATTGTTTATGTTTAATTTTCTTCATTTCAAATTAATATTTCACAACTTCAAACTACACTGGACAATTTCATCAACACATGTATGAGCAACATTTGTTTGTGACTGAAAGTTGTTTTTGTGGTTATGGATGGGAGCAAAGCGGTATTGAGAGGGAGATATTTTTAAATGCAGGTGCATCCACCTCCGTGCGTGCACGCCAGCAAAATTTGCCAAAGCATGGACACTCGGCATATCGATTACGAACACTCTCATCCCACCTCTCCTAACACGTCGCAAGCCAAGCCGCAGATGGTAGGGAGAAAAAAATCTGAGCCAATCATAGCTTTTGTAGCATCAGAGATCGGAAGGGAATTCCTGTTTTCCCTCTATGCAGTTTTTTTTCTGGTTAACACAGCGTATCAGTGGAAAAGGTAGACAAGGTTTCTACAGATTTCACAGCTTTTGATTCCCTGAGATCTATCATGCTCCTCCTTGACTTTTTATCTAGCGTGCTTTCCTGAATTTTGCATTTCTATTTTTAATATTACATCCTTTAATAACTTTTTGTATATTTTGAGCCTATTTTTACAAATAATAAAAACAATAAAATCAATATACACAAAAATATTATGACATCACTGAATTCTAACAAAACCATGTTTGATAATAATTTAGGATAAAATTAGGGATATTTCAGCTGAACAAGAGATGTTAATAAAGGATACATTAAAATTATTTAAAAGGTTAAATAAAAAAATGAAAATAAAACAATTTCAACAATTAGGTTCTAACAGGAAGTATTTTCTTGATTTTGCCGTAAAATTCAAATATTTTTACCTTTCCCTGACCTTTCTTCAAATTTCCTGACTTTTTCCCCCAAATCCCTGACCAAAACTCATTTCCCTGACTTTCCAGGTCTGTAGAAACCCTGGTAGGGGAGGGGAGAGTTAGAGTAAAATATGGGAAATAAAACGATCTAGTGTTTTTACGTTCGGCGTAACGTCAATTGGCAATTTAAATTTTAAAATACTCCACAAAACCACTAAATTTTGAGACATAGTGAATATAATCACATTAGTCTAAACTTTGCCAAAAAATCATACAATTTTTCTTTGCGGCCGTATAACTGTACAGCAAAGCTAAAATCAAACATTGTATGGCCAAACCGTACAAGTTGGCAGGTATGTATTCTGTGCCATGCACTAACCTTTCACAATCGGTTATTTCTAATGTAAATTTGTAGTAGTGATAAAGGGCAAACTCTTGTTCAAGCTTATATTGGTCCAAATCTAAATTAAATAAATCAACAAAATATAAAATTGAGCTATAACTTGAAGTATGCTGAAGTTTTATATCAGCAACAGTAGCATGAAGAAATTCATCTTGAATAGGCATCTTGTCCAAAATATAGTTGCAAACAATAACAAAAAAATTTGAAGAAAAAAATGTTGCCTTTTCTTCAGCAGAGAATCCAGCATCCTTTAAGTATATCCTAGTTTGTGATTCTATTACAAGATCATCCTTCTGGAGTTTTCTTTTTGAGAAATTCACAGAATAAGCAGAATTACATTTTGCTACAGATAACGGCTTGATAAATCTTACAAGTTATGATACAAATGGTTCAGTTCTGTTTTCAAAAGATGGATGCAAGGTTGCTCCTTCTGCAGAATTAAATTCGATCTAGTGAAAATGTCAGATATTTTGTAAAAAATAAACAGTTTAATTTAGTAGAGGTAGATCTTATGAATGTTTGTACCTGTGAACACTTAGAATTAATGTCCTCAGTCTCAAGAGTTTCAAGGGATAGCCAGTGTTTGCCAACACGCTTCATTATTTTATGTATTTCTGTCCTACAAATTATTTGGCACTGTTCAAATGCATTTTTTTGCTACTTTTTTTGTAAGTAGTAAAAAACTTGTATTGGAAAGAACTCCACATCCACATTTAGCATTTTGTGCTGATATATGTATCAGATGGCATGGGCAACTTTACTATACTTTGCAGGCTATACTTTACACCAAGGTCTACTAACCTTGTGCACTAATGTTAGACCAATAACTAAGTTAAACTTGAAAACTTTCATATGTAGACAGTGGCAGATCTAGAAAAACATTCTGGAAGGACCAAAATTTTTTTTCTCATAAATTCTTTGATCTGAACTTACAGAATAAGCCAACCTTTCTTGAACCCCCAATGTATTTAGACACTTAAAAATTCCCTAATGGTCCTACAATTCAGCTAAACAAATGACTTTTAAAATGAAATACTTATGATCATATATACAAACATACAAAAAATGACATTGATTATTTTCATTTAGAAAACAAAAAATCAAATTGAAATTTAAGCTATGAAATAAACTTTTTTAAGATATCTTAGGTAAAACATTTACTGAGGACCACTTGAAAATTTGTGAATATTATTTTGAAACATACCTTTTTGTTGTAGTTCTTCAAGAGCCTTTCTTGCTAAAGAACCTCTGACTTTTAATCTGTCAGACACAACAGATGGTGTGATCAGCTTGTAGCTTGGAATTTCTTTTAACATCTTTTCATAAGTTGGTTTGTCAAAAAGAACTAAGTTGTTCAATTTATCGCGAACTTTTCCTTTTGACCACTTCTACAAAAGAAAAAATGATTAATTAGTAAAAATGTTAAAACCTTTGTTAATTGTCTAAGAAAGTAAGAAGAGTCGATTTTGGGGAGAAAGCACTGCTTTCAACATAAAAGCTTACTTAGTTACAAAGACTAAATAACCAGACTCAAAGAGATCTGCCATTAAAAAGTAGAGCACATTACATAGAAAAACCAATGAATTTGTTCTACAAAAAATACATGAGTTTATTCCAGACTGAAACCTGGCTTACAAAACTGAAGATCAAAATGGTGATGGGGTGGGAAGAAAAACTAATTTTTATTAACAAGGCTCAATTCAAGAATTTTTTAACGGGTCTCATTTTTTGCGAATTTCAACATGTTTGTGAATTTTAAAGATTTTTATAAATTTTCACTCATTTTAGTAAAAGTACCATTTTTTATTAAAATAATTTCCAAAGCATAAAAATGTAGGATGCCTTTAAAGAGCCATTTTATTTAGTCTATTTTTGTGGATGAACTTTAATTGGTCGTTTTTTTGCAAAGGAACAGTTTTATTCACTTAACACCTTGACGTCCTGATTTTACTGTACACAACCACTAGTCGTAGAAACATGTATGTCCTGATTTTACTGTAGATGACCACCAGAAGTACAGCGATTTTGTCCTATTTTATTTGTATCTGAGCTGTCCTTTTTTATTTTCTGGTTAAGATCTCCCTTCTATGAAGAGTTATGTTAGGCCTGTCCTTCACTTTTTACTCATGACTTCGATCACGTGAGGGGATATGGCCAGTCAGAATGCAAGTGTTGCATGCACTTTAGAGGTAGTGTTTTGTTTCCAGAACGTTTCATATTGCATGAAAGTTCTTTACTGTGCTTATTATAGTTATCAAGATGGAATGTGACAGTGGACAGTAGTGATGATTACAGCCATGAGCCAAAAGAGGATGGAGATATAAGTATCCATGGATTTGAAAGACATTTCTGATACCGAAGTAGAAGCAGCAAGGTGCATCAATGGATGGACGTAACAATTCAGTTCCATTTCATGTGAATTATGAATACAAATTTACACTAAATCCTGGCATATCTACACACTTGCAAAAAGTGTGTCTGGGTATCAAGAAATTAATTTAGTTAAAAGCTGCAAATTGGAACTAAATTTTGTCAGCATTGATCCCTGAATAAGATTACAATTCTGCATTATTATATTTTTCTATATGAAGCATTTATTCCGAATAAGAGAATATATAGTCTTAATTTAGCTGCTCCTCAACACACTTTTCATCAACATGCAGTTTCTCTTGCATAATTTGGTCTTAAATACCTGTAACTTACAAAAACAAATTTTTAAATACAATAAATTTGAGAACAAAAAAAAAAAAATGAAAGTAGGGGTTTATTTTTAATCCTATGGCATAGCAGATTTAAATAAAAGAATACTAAAGGAATAGTAGTCAGGAAAAGGCGGAAATTGCAATGGATCCAACCTTAGCTTTTGGATTTTTTTCCTTGGAAGCTTGTGATGTTCAATTTGTAATTTTTATTCTGGCAAAATTGGAAACACACAGGCACAATATTTATAAGCATAATACCTATGAATCTACATACATAATACAGTAAAAGCTCGATTATCTGGCATCCAACCAAGTAACCGGAAAGCTCAAGTTACCGGAAAATTTTCAGCTTCCCTCTTTCTTTTTTGTGTCTTCTCAAAAGATTGATTAGTAAGGTGACCCCTCCTCTTCAGCTGTCCAAACAGTAGGGTGGACACAGGTGCAAATTTCCAATAACCAGAGAATAATATTTCCATAAATTACAATGGTGTGTTTAAAAATACGAAAGAAAAACAGCCTACATGATTACAAAATACAAAAACACAACATTTCACTGCTGCGTCTGCAAGCACAGAACGGAGGACAAGGAGATAAAAGTGATCATACTGTTCATTACTATCGCAATGTTTACATTATTTTCCAAAAGTTTTTTTTTTTTTAATGATTAACTCAGAACTATGATATGTTTCATCTTTTGTGCTAAAATAAACACATAGCAGAAATGCTGATTGCAGATTATTTAAATGTAGTGATTTGTGACCTACTTTCCAGTCTAGGCATTCCAATGATTTGACTATGTTATCTCTGAACAGAAACTGAAAGGGAGGAGGGGGGGGACAGGAAATAACACTCGATTTATTATTTTATCACTCTCTTAGTGTAAAGCTTTTAAGCTTTGAAAATCGGCAGGTGTTAATTTATTATTAATCTTCCTAAGGATGCAAAGATATATTATAATAAAAGTCTTGCAACGTCTTTAAACTCTGCAATATAAATATGCATTAGCATAAATTCAATTAAAACTTTGTTACAAAACTGCATAAATAAAAATTGAGCAGTATGCACACGCATAATGCCCCTCTCCCCTTTCCTCAGGTTTTGCTGGCGAATGTATCTTTTTTTTTTTTTACAAACTCAACTAATCCAGAACAGAGTTGACAACCTGGCAAGGTGAAAAATCAGGAGATTTTATTCTAAAGATCAGGAGACTTGTTTTTGATTAAAAAACTAAATTTTAAATCAGGGTTGCATCAGCTGAAACTACATTGTGGAG
Source organism: Cheiracanthium punctorium (assembly GCA_038373885.1). Classification (NCBI taxonomy): domain Eukaryota; kingdom Metazoa; phylum Arthropoda; class Arachnida; order Araneae; family Cheiracanthiidae; genus Cheiracanthium; species Cheiracanthium punctorium. The sequence goes on from JAWZYV010014759.1 coordinate 17,821, forward strand.
AGTGAGAGAAAAAAGCATCTTTGGTGCTGTTTGTTGCCAGATATAGATATTTTTGGACCACAAAAAAAAAAAAAAAAAAAAAAAAAAAAAAAAAAACATTAATTTTGGGTCGTCTTCTATTACGTAGTCAGCTTGTAAAAGAATTTAGTAACATGAAAAATGTTAAGTTAAAAATTGGGGTCAATTTTTACTCTTAAGGCATTGAAGGATTAAACAAAACAATGTCAAACGAAAAATAATCATTTTTAAGAGTGATGGAATAAGAAATGGGACCGATGGAGAATAAGAAATTTCAATGCTTTAGAACATGAAGCTGCACTTCTTTCACTATTATACATTTGTCAGTGAAGTCCGAACTTTTTGATGTCACACATGCGTGGGTTCCTGGAACTAGTTTGATTGCAGGAAAGGGGAAAATGCTGAGAAGGGATCCTTGCCACGACAAAGCTTAGAAAAAGATTTCAAATTCAAAAAATCGCATTATTTATGTAATAAATGATAAAAATCGGGAGAAAATGAGCAAAATAATCAAAAATCAGGAGAAATGTATCCTAAATCAGGTTGGCAGGAGATCAATGAAAAATCAGGAGTCTCCTGCCTAAATCAGGAGAGTTGGCAACTCTGCCAGAATTTTCACTTATCCGGCATTTCGCACTTCCCGTGCTTTCCAGATAGTCGAGCTTTTACTCTACCTATAATCTACTTGTAAATTACTTTGAATTTTAAGATACGCAGGCATGCAAAAAGCCTTTTGTGGACCCTTAAATTTTTTTTTAATTTAAAGATCTTTTCAGACTTATACCTAATACTTTTAACTTTCCTAAATGTGAGTTCACAATTTTAACCCTCTCAAAGACTATAAATGTACTTTTCCCCCTTAAAACAGCCACAAGTGGCTTTATTTTTTTTTCCTCACTGAATTTCAAAGAAAAATAATCTGATTTCTTGCTAATTATTTGATTTCTGCAGCACATAAAAGACTGAGAAATTCGAAGAAAGATACTCATCATGAAATCAGCATTTAGACCTGCTCCATCTCAGCTCAATACACTTTATGAAGATGTCTGTACATTTTAAAAACAGTAGCCAACATTAGAATTGACGTTATTGCCACCCCCCCCCCAAAAAAAAACAGTATCAAGACAGAGTACCCAGTTACTTCAGTTATTTTACAGCATTATTGTACAGTACCCAATCAATGTTGAGCAACTTGAAGTCAGACATTGAGAACACATTGGGATTCTGCATCTTTAGATATTAAGACCAAAAGATAACTCATCACAAGCATTAGCCTCTAAAATTTTACAGTATAAAAGTGAACACAGAAAATAAGGACTACATAAACAGAATTTAGTAATTACAAGCCACTGACATTCAGAACACGTTGTGATTTTATTTGTCTTCACATATTTAGACTCGAAAGATTACTCATCATTAGCAGTAGTTTTAAAATATTCTAATACTAGTTTAAAACTACTGATGAGAACAGTTCAAAATTAGTACTAAAGCAATTAATTATAAGCCACTGATATTCAGAATACGTTGGGATTTGTCTTGTCTTCAGATATTCAGACCCGAAAGATTACTCATCATAAGCAGTAGCTTTTGAAAATAATTTAGATTAAAACTGGAGAAAAGTGGAGTACTGAACAGATTGAACAATTATAAGCCACTGATATTCAGAACATGTTGGGATTTTGTTTGTCTTCAGATATTCAGACCCGATGATTACTCATCATAAGCAGTAGCTTTTGAAAATATTCTAATAGTTCAAAACTGAAGAGAACAGCACAAAATTAGTACTAAAGCAATTATAAGTCACTGATATTCAGAACACGTTGGGATTTTGTTTGTCTTCAGATATTCAGACCCGAAAGATTACTCATCATAAGCAATGGCTTTTGAAAATACTCAATCTAGTTTAAAACTGGAAAAAAGCAGAATACTGAATAGACTTAAGAATTATATGCCACTGATATTCAGAACAGAGTTGGGATTTTGCTTGTCTTCAGCTATTCAGACCCGAAAGATTGCTCATCATCAGCAGTGGCTTTTTAAAATATTTTAATATTAGTTTAAAACTGCTGATGAGAACAGTACAAAATTAGTACTAAAGCAATTATAAGCCACTGATTTGTGATGTTCAGAACACGTTGGGATTTTTTTTTTTTTGTCTTCAGATATTCAGACCCGAAAGATTGCTTATCATCAGCAGTGGCTTTTGAAAATAATCTAAATTAAAACTGGAGTACTAAACAAAATTAGAATTAATAATTACAAGCCACTGATATTCAGAACACATTGGGATTTTGTTTGTCTTCAGATATTCAGACCCGAAAGATTGCTCATCATCAGCAATGGCTTTTTAAAATATTCTAATATTAGTTTAAAACTGCTGATGAGAACAGTACAAAATTAGTACTAAAGCAATTAATTATAAGCCACTGATGTTCAGAACACGTTGGGATTTTTTTGTGTCTTCAGATATTCAGACCCGAAAGATTGCTTATCATCAGCAGTGGCTTTTGAAAATAATCTAAATTAAAACTGGAGTACTAAACAGAATTAGAATTAACAATAATAAGCCACTGATATTCAGAACACGTTGGGATTTTGTTTGTCTTCAGATATTCAGACCCGAAAGATTACTCATCATAAGCAGTAGCTTTTGAAAATATTCTACCATTAGTTCAAAACTGAAGAGAACAGCACAAAATTAGTACTAAAGCAATTATAAGTCACTGATATTCAGAACACGTTGGGATTTTGTGTCTTCAGATATTCAGACCCGAAAGATTACTCACCATAATCAATGGCTTTTGAAAATACTCAATCTAGTTTAAAACTGGAGAAAAGCAGAATACTGAATAGAGTTAAGAATTATATGCCACTGATATTCAGAACACGTTGGGATTTTGTTTGTCTTCAGATATTCAGACCCGAAAGATTGCTCATCATCAGCAGTGGCTTTTTAAAATATTCTAATATTAGTTTAAAACTGCTGATGAGAACAGTACAAAATTAGTACTAAAGCAATTAATTATAAGCCACTGATGTTCAGAACACGTTGGGATTTTTTTGTGTCTTCAGATATTCAGACCCGAAAGATTGCTTATCATCAGCAGTGGCTTTTGAAAATAATCTAAATTAAAACTGGAGTAAACAGAATTAGAATTAACAATAATAAGCCACTGATATTCAGATCACGTTGGGATTTTGTTTGTCTTCAGATATTCAGACCCGAAAGATTACTCATCATAAGCAGTAGCTTTTGAAAATATTCCAATATTAGTTCAAAACTGAAGAGAACAGCACAAAATTAGTACTAAAGCAATTATATACAGCCACTGATGTTCAGAACATGTTGGGATTTTGTTTGTCTTCAGATATTCAGACCCGAAAGATTACTCATCATAAGCAGAAGCTTTTGAAAATAATCTAGATTAAAACTGGAGAAAAGTGGAGCACTGAATAGAATTAAAATTAACAATTACAAGCCACTGATATTCAGAACACGTTGGGATTTTGTTTGTCTTCAGATATTCAGACCCGAAAGTTTGCTCATCATCAGCAGTAGCTTTTTAAAATATTCTAATAGTTCAAAACTGCTGAAGAGAAGAGTACAAAATTAGTACTAAAGCAATTATAAGCCATTGATATTCAGAACACGTTGGGATATTTTTTGTCTTCAGATATTCAGACCCGAAAGATTGCTTATCATCAGCAGTGGCTTTTGAAAATAATCTAAATTAAAACTGGAGTAAACAGAATTAAAATTAACAATAATAAGCCACTGATATTCAGAACACGTTGGGATTTTGTTTGTCTTCAGATATTCAGACCCGAAAGATTACTCATCATAAGCAGTAGCTTTTGAAAATATTCTAATATTAGTTCAAAACTGAAGAGAACAGCACAAAATTAGTACTAAAGCAATTATATACAGCCACTGATGTTCAGAACACGTTGGGATTTTGTTTGTCTTCAGATATTCAGACACGAAAGATCATTCATCATTAAGAGTACTTTTTATAATTTTAAAAAGGGCATCATTGTTTCAAAAGGGCATTGTGTTTCTCAAAAAGGGCAGTACGTATCCTGATTAAAAGCACTTATTTGGAAAAAAAATAATTTTTTACTTAAAAAAATCGAGTAAAACAATGCTTTATTAATTAAGTTAATAATTAGGAATACATTAATAAATTAGACAACATTAAGTTAAGCTAAGTAATGTAAAAAAGTTGATTGCTTTTCAAGTAGCTTTGTTAATTAACTTATTAAAATAATAAGCTAATAAGAATATTTCTTAAGATTTTTAAATCAGGTTTTTTCTTTTCATAACATTTCTTGCAATTTTATAAGTATGTATTATCTTGGCAGTCCCGCCAAGATGAGCAATTTTTTTGCCAAGATAAATGAAATTATTCGTGGGGGCGGGGGCGGGTTTAGTGGGCGACTTTTTTTTATCACCAACATCTAACCTTGGTGACTGTTTTCTTGACAAGCATAACATAAACATACATAGTTATATAAGATAAAATAAACCAAAAACTGCAATACACCTATCTAAAAATCTTATTAAAACATTTATAGACATTTTTAAGTGCAATTACAAACAAAATGAACATAAACGAAGCACTAGCTCTGGGATGTAGGTACGTTAAAAAATAAAATAAAACCTCCAAACGAGGAAAAATACTAAATGTTTCTGCAGAAAAATATACTGCAAAATTTCACTTAAAATGTTAAAATTAATAGAAAGACACTGAAATAAACAGACTACCTGCTTAACTGAAAAGTTAAGAATTATTAATGTGTTAAAGGGAGAACGGTAAGAAATTTTGAATCTTTTTAGGGTAACTTTAACTAATACTGGTCACGATTCAGACACAAACCAATGGGCAAGGTTTGAGTCCCTGACATTCAGAACGTTGGGACTTAAGTCTCATCAGAACTATCAGAAATCAGTAGTCATCATAGTCAGGGCTTAAAAAACAATAATATACTAATGATAAAGTTCGCAACCAGCAAACTCATGGGAGCTTGAAAAAATATATATTTAACTTATCTTGAAAAAAATACTCGTTCCTTTACTTACAAATTAAAATTGCAAATAAACTAAAGAATACTGTACCGAAACATTGCAAATGTTAAGCCAGTTCCAAAAGATAGCATTTAAAAGATAGTTTTAAAAAACATTAATAGACAAAAGAGAAGATCGAATATGTCACCTTCTTCTTGGCTTTTCCGCCGGACGATCCACCTTCCTTTTTCTTGGCCCCAGCTTTGGGATCTTTCTTCTTGGTGTCTTGTTTAGGTGGCTAAAATGAATTCAAAATGTACAGAATTTTTGAGTAGTAAATGACGGGATATTCATTAAAATCAAGCAGTGAAATTGATGTGCACAATGTTTTTTTAAGATTTTTGCGTGTTAATGTTTTTTAAGATTTCACAGATTGCTTATTAGAACGGAACTCTAAAAGATACATAAAATTAGGAATTAAACCTTAGAAAAATTTACTATGAACTACGTTAAATCTTAATTCCGATATCTAATAGTCTGAATATTAGCATTCAATTTCACAGCAACTATAGTTACAAACGGTACACATGGTGAGTAGTCGTTAGGCTTAGTTGCGAAGATTAGTATGCTAACTCTAAAATATCGCTTTAAACTTAATAAAGTTTTATAACATAACTACCACAGAAGTAAATTAATATTTTAATAAGACAAGAAGAAATTATTAGATTATAGTATTAAGCAATACCTAGCGTAATTTAACAAATGCTACGCTAGAATGAAGGTTTGCATAAAAATTCCCTAAATTTTTACTACACATATCTAAAACAATGCTTGCAATAGTTTAAGTATCACATCACATTCAAATATTTCATACAAAAAATACACAGAAAAAGAAAAGTATAAAACTCTATAAAATTACTTTACCATTTTTACGTGCTATACGCTCACCGCAGCAACAACGATGAAGCGATTTCTTTCCACGAGGCTTCAACAATGTGTTGCCAATACTGAAAACAAAGTCAAAATCATTCCCTTTCATCTGCTAGAACATGGCTAAGTGGGATATTCCCCGGCTCTCCAAACGGGTCTAAAAGCCCGTATGCGCGGTAGTTGGCATTCTTTTCGCAATGGCGGTAGTGTTATGTCCTGAACAGAGCGATTCAAAGGGCCAGTCTATATGATTAAAAGGGCCAGTCTATCTGATTAAAAGGGCATTAAAACTGTCAAAAATGCTTGATTTTTTTATTTTTTATTTTTTTGTTTAAACAGAATGTATCTTTAAATTTTTTGAAACGTTTCTTCATCCATGCACATATGGAAAAAAAAATTTAAGAAATTGTTAGTTGGTTAATGCTTTTAGGAGCTTCTTCGACATGTAATAAATTACTAATAAATAAATATATTAATTTATGTTTTATTTGAATCTTTAAAACTGTTCATTTGAATTTCAAAAGACTGTAATACTTTTTAAAGACTTTTTTTGTAACTTCTACATATTTTAATATATTAATTCTCCCTATACGTAAAAAACACTCAAATACTGGGGTTAAACGATAAAATAAATAAAAACTTTGTGAAAAAACACACATAAAATGTAACTTATAATAGTTACGATCGTTTCGACCAAAAAATTCTTTCAGTCTTCATCAGACAAAGTCCGAGACGCAGGGGCGTAGCCAGAGGGGGGGCTGCTGCCCCCGAAATGGGACCCTTTACTTAGCTTACAATTTGATATTTAGCTTACAATGAACTTTAGCTTTAAATTTGATACCCAGCCCAGCCCGAAATAAAACCCTTGCTACGCCACTGCGTGAGACAAACGTCTTTGTCTGATGAAGACCGAAAGAATTTTTTGGTCGAAACGATCGTAACGTATTATAAGTTACATTTTATGTGTGTTTTTTCACAAAGTTTTTATTTATTTTATTCTCCCTATACTTCCGTGTATATGTATGTTCGTGTCAGTGGCGTAGCCAAGGGGGCATAGGGGGTCACCAAACCCCCTCCGATGAGGAATTTTTTGCCATACAAAATGCATATTCTTCGCTCCCTTATCACGCACACTTATACACAAATGTGAGTTGCTGTAGTCGTAACCCCCCCCCATGAAAAAATTCTGGCTACGCCACTGGTTCGTAATAATAGGTTTTGGTTTAGTATAACCATGGCAAGGGTAAATTTTAATCTTTTCGTGTTTTAAAGAATTATTCTAATAATCAAAGTAGATGCCAGCAGGGGATCCAGGGGGGGGGTGCACGTGTCCCCTGTCAGGGAGCCAGTGACCGTGACCCTCCCCTTTCGGGGACTCCTGATTCATTCTCGGGATAAGAAACAATCCACTTTTTAGGCCAATTTTAATTTTGAAACTAGCTGCTTACCCGTTCTCCGCACGGTGGGAAACGAATATTTTCCTTAAACATATAATTCGAATTAAACCCAGTAATGCGGAATCTCAAAACGCGTAAAAAATACTTGAATCGTGACTAAAAGTTGACGTCATGAGTGCAAATCTGAGATGATTGCAACCTGATGACAAAAAAACTTCGTCAGTGTCACTGGCGATGAAAAAAGATCTTTACGGTATCCAACTGAAACTTCTCTCTTTCGAAAAATGCCTGATTTCTACATCACATAATTTTGTTTTTTAGGCTTAATTATAGCATTTGATAAATACCATATGAATAAATTACATGATGTTGACAACTATTTTATTTTATCTTGCATTTCCTAAAGTGTGGAAAATACATTAGCGCAGTTATTTTGCAGATGGCTTTATTGAATTTCACCTAAATTAACAAAACATTACATAAAATAATAGTTGCACCACGTACGTTAGAAGTCAAAATAGCATACAGTTTTCGTAAAAAATCAAGTCGCATTTCAAATGAAAACATTTGTGACGTAACTTCTTCAATAAAGTTTATCACCCTTACTAAACTCTTAATGAAGTATCACACTTGTTACATAAAACTGACGTTGGTCTCACTGTCAACTCGCAAAAAATAAATAACTAATTTCATGTTTTATTTTTAATAATTTACAGTAGACCCCCTTCATAACATGGGTCTAAAACACGAATTCGAAGAACACGGCGAAAAAAATTGTGATCGTTTTCGTGTAACACGTTAAAAGAGACTCGTACAGCACGGTAAAATGAGACACATGTTCTGAAATTATGACTTTTTAGCTCCTGTAATTAACATAACTTTTGAATGGAAACACCAAACATCATTGCATTTCTACGGAGTGCAAATAAATTTTGCCGCGATTATTCCGTGCAGTCCGCACTCCAGGTAGAGTATAGCGCAGGACCCGTACAACACGGATTCCTATAACACCGAACGTATCTACCGTGTTATAGGGAATCTAGTGTAGTTGCATAGTGTCAAATTCAAAAGAAAATTCTAGGTTGCCGTATTTAGTAATATTTCATCTTACCTTGGCGGCAAATATCCGAACTGTATCAAAAGTAAACTTTACAAAATTTTTAATTATGTATAACCCTCGAAACAACTTCGGTGTTTACCATCTACGACGGTTTTTCATGACGTGACAACATAAGCTTGCGTGCAGTGGCGTAGCCAAGGAGGGGATAGGCGGTCACAACCCCCCCATGAGGAGTTTATTGACATACAAAATGAATATTCTTCACTCCCTTATCACACACGCGTATACATACATATGTGTGAGCTGCAGTAGTCGTAACACCCCCATGAAAAATTTCTGGCTACGTCACTGCTAGCCCATAATTGATCATTTTTCTTTTCATGCATCAGGATCAATACATGCAAAAACCCTTAACTGGTTAAAAATTTTGTGACGCAGCATTTTACTTTATAGCTCTATGAATTTTAAATATGGGTCTTAAAAATAATGATATCAACTTTTGAGTGACGCCCTGCTGGGAATTTTAAAGACTTGTTTTTAAATTCCATTACAGTTACTTTCGTTTTATTTTCTAAAGAAGATTTACGCATTTAAGCAATGCTTTTAATTATGAAATACACTGTCAAATATATCACACTTTCACTGAGTCTATATAATGTATTCAAATGAATTTATTTCAATAATTTAATTTATCTTTTGCGTCACGCTATCCAAAAGGGCAAGCAAAATTTTTCATATACATTGCACTTAGTTTGGTTACTATGACACTAACTAAATATTTACGTAAACTTTACTTGCCCTTTTGGATAGCGTGACGCAAAAGATAAATTAAATTATTGAAATAAATTCATTTGAATACATTATATAGACTCAGTGAAAGTGTGATATATTTGACAGTGTATTTCATAATTAAAAGCATTGCTTAAATGCGTAAATCTTCTTTAGAAAATATAACGAAAGTAACTGTAATGGAATTTAAAAACAAGTCTTTAAAATTCCCAGCAGGTCTTCACTCAAAAGTTGATATCATTATTTTTAAGACCCATATTTAAAATTCATAGAGCTATAAAGTAAAATGCTGCGTCACAAATTTTTAACCAGTTAAGGGTTTTTTCATGTGGATATCATTACTTTTTAAGGGTATGGTCAGAAGATAATAAATTAGTTTCAAGGGCGAATTTCGGAAGTTTGCTTGACACTAAGTTATGTAAATAAATATACAAACCTGTTTTCATGCAATATCAGAGTATTTGATTAAAAAAGTCACAGCAAGTTCTTTTGTAACATGTAACAGAAAATTGACATATTTTTGTTAGAATTTTATAATAAGAGACATAATACTGATTATAATCAATAATTTTTTGAGTAATTTTCTATTCATAATTTGGGTCGAGTATAGATTAGTATCCCTGCCACCATCTTAGATTTTTATTTCATAAATTTGCATTCAGTTTAATGCTAAACGTGTTAACTTTTTTACTATAATTATATAACTATTGGGCCCCATCAGTGACCGAGCGCATAGCGCTCTAAACTGGGAGACGGAAGGTGCCTGGTTCGAAACCAAGTTGCGTCCGCCGACCTAATCGTTCGGAGTTTTACGTGGTTTCCTCCAAAACAGCGTAAATACGGGTTAGGACCCCTTAGAAAGACCCCCACGGAGGGCACCCCACGTCTCGGCTTAGAGCCTACGTGTAGCTATAATCGGCCGTAATTCTAGAATAACAAGAACAATATATAACTATTGGTTCTATTGTTTTAATGCATATTGATTCATTAATTTGCATTCAGTTTAACGATAACCGTAAGTTAAGTTTCGTTAAAATTATTAATTTAATAGTCTCGTTCTTAATTAATGTAATCTAGTTACTCATTCTATTATTTTAATGCAATGTAATCGATTAATGCAATGTTTGCTTTCAGTTTAAAGCTATCTCTAAGTTAAATTTTTAACTATATTATGATACACTAAGTTTTTAACTAAGTTAATGATACATCTCAAAATTGTTGATTAAATTACTTAATGACTATAATCATTAATAAAATAGAAAATTACTCAAAATATTGTTTATAATTGGTTGTATGTCGCTTTTTAGAAAACTAACTTCATACTATGTTTGTTTTTTTATCAGTTGATAATTTCATTTTTTTTTAGAGAACGTTTAGATGAACTACCAGTTTACGAATAAGGGTCTTGCGCGGTTGACTTTCTTAGTGCTTCTGAAGCGTGTTTACGTTACATCGTGAGAAAAACCGTCCAAAACTCCGAATTTTTAGATTATCAGCCATCCGGTAGACCAGAACCCTGGACATTTATACTTCAGTTATCTACCATCTTCAGTATCTTATCAACTCGGCTCGGGTGGACACAACATCTTGTTTTAGATGCCATCTCCGTCCTTCAAATGTCTAATACAAAATATAGTGCATGTATAAATTTAGATTAATCAAATTTCTATCTGAAAAGTATTGAACAAAATTTTAAATCTGGTAATTAAAGAAATACAAAATAAAAGTGAGAAAAACCTAAGATTTGGAAAAAATATTGGTTTTAAAATTATAATTCAATAATTTCAATAAATTTTATATATACATGAAGAGTAAAAGAATTATTATTAAAACTAGTTAGTATGTAAAACTACTATTTATTTTCCTTTGAATACTAAATAATTATTATTAATTAATTATGTGAGGTTTCTGAAGAGAAAAAAAAATTCATTGAAATATTAATTACATATTGAATTTTCCAAATAGAATTAATAATATTAGAAAAATAAAGACTTAATTTAAGTAGAAATAGCTATCAAAATACTAGAGAAACGAAATACTTTAAGAAAAAGTTAGGAAGGAGTTTTACCAATAAATACTTAAAATAATTATTTTTTTAATTCATAGTCTTAACTATTTTTAATTATTAATTATAGCAAAATAAATTACAGAAAAAAATAAGTAAAGTATATAATAATCTGTTATTATTTTTTAAAATGAAATAAAACAAAAACGACAGTAACATAAAGGTCATCTCGCAAAAGTGCTACTTCGGGTACAGGACCTAAGTTTTCTGGACAGAACGCGGAAGCGCTTCGCACCAGCTGTCTATGAGCAAACTGGTTTAGGATATAAAGTAACTTGTACAAATCTTGTCACGGATTTACAGCACTGTATTCCTACTCCCTGCCTTGTTTACCGCCGTTGAAACGAGATCATTTTCCGTATTTCCTTACGCGGGTTAAATAGTTCCCTCTTTTAACTGGATTAAATAAAAAAAAACGAGTTTTCCTAGCTTAACCGGCGACGTCACTCATCGAATTTGGCACCGATTAAAATCATATATTAATTGTAAAAAATTCGTTAGAGCGGATTCCGAGATCCAGATGAGACACTTTTGAAAATAGAAAAGTTAGCTGTATATATAAGTGCCGCGAAGTTTTACGGTTGGTTGGTTGGGCTGGCTGCGTCACTCGTAGAAACTGCCGTTCTACAAGATACTTCGGGATGAGATCTCTATTGAAAAAAAAATGGTCTAAAAAATTTGACCCCAGAAAACTCTGATAAACACAGTGGGGTTACCATGGGCCGTACCCAGAAAAAAATTTCGCGGGGGGGGGGGGGAACCAAAATATGAAAAAGGCCCAATTTTTCACAAAAAGCTTCATTATTATTGTTTTGTTATCAAAGTTTTAGATTTCGGAGAGGGGGTACCGGACCCCCTGGTCCCCCCCCCCCGAGTACGGCCTTGGGGGTTACACAAATACGCGCCGGACATATGCTCTTGTTTATATCCGGAGGAGCATGTACATTAGTGCTTATGTGCGGCTCCGGATAATCTGCCAGCAAGGCAGCAAAAATTGACATAAAAATGGCACGTACACACGAAGGAAATAAAATTAAAGGTATGTAGAATTGCATGAAAACTTCGATTATTTTTAAAGTGCAATGCAAGTCTCTTACAGTTCTATTTGTTTCACATTTGATGCGTTTTCACTTTTACGAGTCTTAAAAGCTGTAGAAATGAGTGGTTTCACTTACAATTGTTAACTTTAACAACTTAAGTGGCAACAATGGATTCCGTTGCTACGGAAACTATAGCAATGTTAAAAATCGAACATGAAATGAGCTATTTATGTTTTCTTTGCTAGAACTACCATATTGGCGTCATTAACGCCACCAGTCGATGTCAAATAGCTCAAATCACAAATTAAACTTGACACTAAAGGCAATTCGCAGTACCCTGTTTGTCGGAATTTAAAAATAAAATATCTATGCGTACGCTAGTGACATCGGCTCATCTCAATTGTGGAATGGAATTAATAATACGAACAGAGTTGCACTACATTTGAATATTTTTCGCCTACTTTGCTAAGAAATGTACTAAAGTAGGAATCAACATAGATTTCAATTCGTAAAACAAAAAATATATTAGACAGTATTAATTATGTCTGTTTCTAACAGTTTCCAATAAAAGAAACGTAGCGCTGCTTTAACAAATAAGAATCAATTATTTAGTACAGATGTAGTACTTCAATCGCCAAAATGCCAACATACACCATTTTCCGAGATCTTTTTGTTTTCAGGGAATCATTCGAAGGTTTGATTTAACCCTTCAATGCGTGGCGATGCATATCCCTTTAAGGCGCAGTGATCCCGCTGTGGGAACAAAAAACTCTGACGTTTTGACTGTTTCCAGTCACGAAGAATAGATTTGATTTCTATAAAAATAGTTGCGGGTGACATAGCTCCAAGAGAATCCTTTACTTTTTAGCACGTCATTTCTCGTAAAAAATTGTCACGATTATTTTTAACAGCACTGACATCTGCTGAAAAATGGAAGAACGCGAGAACAGCTGGATCGATTGCCCAATGCTGGAAAAAGGGCAGCCGTTGCCATCGCTCGACTTAACTACCAGCAAGAGGGCGGACGATCGAAACGTTCATCGCGTGCCACAGATCTAGAGACCCTTTTTTGACGACAGCTGGCTGTGCGCGAGCACAGACAGCTGTCGTCAAAAAAGGGTCTCTCGATCTGTGGCACGCGATGAACGTTTCGATCGTCCGCCCTCTTGCTGGTAGTTAAGTCGAGCGATGGCAACGGCTGCCCTTTTTCCAGCATTGGGAAAGGGTTGCGACTCAAAGGGTTAAATGAATCATACCAACTTTTACCGTATTTTGCTTTAAAAAATTCACAAAAACAGGCGGTTTTCTGGGCTGATTTTTATCTTCATACATCCATATTGATATGTAACTGTCATTTTCCCCAGTAAATGGCCGTATTTAGCAGCACTTGTTATTGAATTAGCACCAAATGTTTAAATCTTATTTCTGTATTTTCAATGATCTTGTCAAGTGGTTGCTGTTCTTCAATTCGACTTTAGAGACCTGTAAAATTTACTATATATAGCTCAAGGTATTTATTTTTCATTTCTATGTTTAGATTTAACCAAAGAATTATTTTTATGTGAAAATTTTCAATTTTTTTGTTTGATTCAAATATGCATCAACATGCATTTATGAATAGGCTTCACTGCAGAGAGCAGTTTGATGCATTTATGAATCAGTTTAAAATTTGGGCAGAATTTATAATTATAAGATCTCATAATACCTTTTATTTCAAGCTAATTTTTAAATCACACATACCCATTCATTATTTACATGCAATGTTGTTTATTAGGTACATAAAACATTATGTAATGTATACTGTTTGTATGAAAAAATTTATAAATTATTTTTTTTATAATCATGTTAATTCAGCAGGTAATTAATTGCTTTTACGAGTAAAGAATTGGCTAATAAATACTATTTTACTGTTTTTTTTAATTTTATTATAATCATCTTTATCTAATAATAAATCAAATGTATAGAGAAACATATCATTTCAAAGGTATTTAATCCCATATAGCATTTTTTAAAATTATAATTGCGCTATTGCTAACAAAGTAATATATATATAAGCTCGTTAATTGGCACCATGTGCTATCTACTTTTTTATTTTTTTCACTTTATCATTGGATTATCTTGGGATTTCACTTTACGTAAGTAAGCTATTATATATTATATATATATGTATATATATATATATATATATATTTACATTTCAAAATTCCTTTATTTACAATTTGTAATACTTATAACTATTATAAATATTACAAAGGAAAATATTATAAGGAAATATTACAGGAAAATATTACTAAGTACTATTTTCCTGTTTCTTTAATTCTTTTATAATCATCATTGTCTAATAATAAATAAAATGTATGGAGAAAGATAGCATTTCAAAAATATTAAATCCTATATAGCATTTTTTTAATTATTATTGTGCTATTGCTAACAAAGTAAAATATTTTTTTTTATGTGAAGTTCTTGTCGACCCAAAACATTTTTATCTACCAAAACACTATTATCGATCCAAAAACATGGAACTTTAAACAGCAGTGATAAGTGTCATAAGATCGATTTCAGCAGGCCAACATAAGCAAGTTGTCACTAGTTTTGAGCAGAGGTATACCATGTGGTGGGTGTCATATTTATCACATATGGGTTTAAACATATGGGGAGCGTAGATTTGCTTGATAGTCATATAGGGAGATATAAAATAACTCTTGAGATCAAGAAAGTGGTACATGAGACTGTTTTATCACTTCTTGGAATTTGCAGTCATAAATCCGTGGCTGCTATATAAAAGAGTTTCAGAAAAAAATGGAGCAGACCCCAATGATTTGTTAAAAGTAGCCGCCTTTCGATGTGAGCTTGCAGTCGGACTATGTCGAATGGGTGAAAGTTCTGTTGTGAAGCGGGGAAGACCCAGTAGCCTTTTACAGAAGAATGAATACAATGTGAAAAGGCAAAGATGTCCTGCAGCGTATATTCCTCCAACATGTGTTCCACAGGACAAAACGTTTTGATGCCCAAAACCCGGCTGTGACGTCACACTTCGACAGCGTATAACAGATATTTCGTAGCGACCGCAAAGCTACAGCCAATTACAGAAGAGCTTTTACAGCTACAGCCAATTACAGAAGAGCATTGGTGTATTTACTTGCGGCACCGCAAGCTCGCCGCGAGGACAGCCAACGATCCAAAACGGCGAAACAGTGCGGCATGGTTGCGGTGCGGCGCGGCAGATATGAATCCAACTTAAAAGGAATACCAAAATCAGTTATAATTTCTTGGAATGGGGCATGGCTCTATGCGAGGGGGCACACGAGACTAATTATGGTTTGCCCCAGGTGACATTAACTCTAATTGCGGCATTGCCTGTGAAAATGACCTCTTTTTGCGCACTATTTACAGCAACAGATTTTTTTTCTAACGCTGAACAATTGATTTGAGACAAGTTTAAAATCGCTGCCCCCAAAGCCTGGTTATGACCCACAGGGGCCCCGGGTGTAGATGAATTGGGGGGCCCCCATCCATGGAACTTGTTTTATTTTTCATAAAACTTTGATATAAAAAAGAATATTTCAGAACAACATTTGATATTGGGGGCCCTGGCAAAGTCCCGATTGGCCCATACGATAATAAGGCTCTTTCTGCCCCTTGATTTTTGTGTTCCTGAGAAATTATCTAGCTTGGCCATTTTGTGGAATCTGCCATCGTTCCTGTTGGGTTGAAAAGCTTCTGCGATTCTATTCTTTTGTTGATTTTTGTAGAATCTGATAGTATATTTGGGTTACAAATGCATGATCTGTGTTCAAAATCATAACTTTGCCCTCTGACTTTTTAGACTAGGGGGCAATTTTTTCAACTGCAGGGGCAATTGCACCCCTTGCCCCCTCCAGATTACGCCTATGATTTCGACTGCACCCAATAGTAGATAGAAAAGGCCGGTTCTGCCCCAGGCTCAGGTGTAGTGTGCGTTGCGTACTGTGCTTGTGTAAGTATTACGTAGGCAACGCCATAAGTTATTATATATATGACATAATTCAGTTTATGTTCAGTTCAGTTCATGATGTAGTTGAATAAATACAAACCGTGTGTTTTGTGAAGATCAATGAATTTTTATAAATCCCCAAATTTTGTTTCAGAATTGGGGACACCAACCTGATTTGTCCCCAATGGACTTTTTGCATGTTCTCTGAGTTCAAAAACTTTGTCAATTAAAAAGAAAAATATATATACGTGATAAAATTATTACATTATTATTAAAACGATGTAAATAGTACTTCAAAGGGTTGATTTTTAATTTCTTGCATCTGAAATTATACAAACATTTGGTATATATAGTATTTGAAACCTAAACTAATTAAAAAAAAAAAAGTATTCGAGCAAGAGAGAAATTTGCTACATTGGTTTCGTATATTTAAAATTATTTATCAGAGAATATGAAATAGGCTATGTATAAATATGAATTTCCATATTTCTGTCAAGTTGTGCGTTTTTTAAAACCTCAATTATTATTCGCAAATCTAAAATAGGAAATTTCTCTCTTGCTCGAATACTTTTTTTGGAGGGGTACCATCATAAGCTAGTGCAAGTGGCGGATCAAATACCGCCAGTGACATCAAGCGCAAAAGAGTCCAATCTTTCAGTGATCAGCAATCAAAGAAACTGGAGGATTTGATGGCAACAGATCATGAAGATACACCTAGAAGACAGTCATTGCCGCAATTCAGGAGATCTCACCCATCTATACTTTAATAGATGGCGCTTGCATCACATATTGGAAAATGTTTCTTCAAAATAAATTGTAAAACTGCAAGCCAGTAGGTGGCGCTACCGTCGGTATTTAGCAAAAATATGTGGAAAAAGTTTCTAAATACTGATGGAAGTTTTCGTTCTGCCGCCTTTGTTCGTGTCGTGGGTAGTGGGCTATTACGTTTGTACATTGGTATCCGTCATAGTAGATTAGTGTCTCCCTGTCCCTCTCTTGAAGATTGTTGGATTGCTGAAGCACTGTGAGTTATTCCATCCATTTACATCTTTATTGCACGATAATTTTTATATGCTATAAAGTAACTCTATAATATTTGGCCTTCATTTTCTTAATTTTAATTGTTATTTTTGTAGGAAAATGGGGAGACGTCCCGCACGCTGGTAAGTCTTATACATGTACTTGTGTTTTAGTGTTAGATTTCGTATTTTGTGAATAAAAATAGAACATTTGTTACTTGTAATTTGCATAAGTATTTTATTTTATATATCAATGAAAATATCTTTCAAATTGTGTTGCTATTACCAATTTTTATCTGTTTGCCAAGCTTGGTTTCCTTATGAATTTTAACGTTGAAGGTTTTGTGAGGTTTAATGCCATTTTACGTGTCCTGACAATCTGGGTTCTGTGGCGAGGGATTCTTTCAATAGACCTTCAGTTAGTGCAAAATACGATGTTAAAGGAATTTATTTAATTCTAGCCAGATTAATAAGAAAACTGAAGTGTTTAGGATTAGGATTCTGGCCTACCTCATGGCTGTAGTAAGAATGCACATTGATCCCTTAGAAAGACCTCTGCCTTTGGTACTAGAGGTGCACCGGATCGTTAAAAAGCTAGATCAACGGATACGGATATAGAAACTAATAACTTAATTTTATATCCGCTAGGGTTGGCACGTTTTTGCCACTAATAAAAAGCGTCCTCGCAAAAATATACATTTTTACAACTATGTAATTGATTATTTTAATTTGGCCTAATTTCAACTCTAATAATACATAGTTTTATTTAATATTAATTCTTAATTCTGCTCTTTGCGAGGACCAATTCTTATTAATGTTAATTTTTTAACAGACAGAAATAATACAAATATTGCTATGCCATCAATCATATTTCTGTGAATGCTGCATTTTAAGAAATTATTTTTCTGAGGGGCTGCGAAACAAACCCAAAATGGTGTGTAGGAAATAATAATAAAAAAAATAAAGTCAAATAATAATGTGAATAAAGATGTGAAAGCATAAAAAGACGATAAAAAAGGTGGGCTGCTGTTCCTGCCAAATCGGTCTAGGGTCAACACCACACCTACACAGTGCATAAAAGGTGGATCATTTCTACATAGAATTGCTTGAATGATTTCTGGAAAAGGGGTTCATTTTTAGCAGGGCTCTAGCCTTAATCACATGGTTACAGATATATATTGAGGTGCAATTTTTTATTATGAGGGCTGACAGGGAGGTTCTTATTTTAACAAAAAGGCATGTGGCCTCGAAACACAAGGAAGTCTGCCAATAGTTTGCACAGAAGTAGCATTACTGTATGTGAATCTATTAAAGCTATCTCAATGAACAACAAAAGAAACCCAACATGCTCTTACAATTATTCAAAATTAATGTCATTGGTCTGGTGTAAAAATAAGAATACTAAGAAAATAATGTTTAACTCATTAAATCCAAACAATCATAAATTGAGATTGTAATACAATGTTTTTCTTTAAATCAACCTTTGTGCATTCATACCTATAAAACTTGAGAAATAACCATTATACCAAATTCAGGAAAAACACTGATGAAATTTGATTAAAAAAAACCTTTTGTATTAAAATGGCGAATTTAAAGCATTGAGCATGGAAATAAACTCTGTAGGTTATTTTCATTTCCTGTTTAAAAAAAAAAAAAAAAATCTGGATGGTGCTTAGTTTTGCAATTGGCCAACTCGTCTAATCCAAACTAATTTATTTTTTAAAAAATTGCTGGCATTTAAAAAGGGGGAAAAAGAATGTAGTATATCATCTAAAGATAATTGTACTGAATTTTTCTTATTTGATGGCAATTGTTTGGGTGTTTTATTTGTAGTAATTTTTAAGAGGTACTAAGTAGAATTTAATATGAAATAAGTTGCTTTAAGTCTATTCAATAACTTCTTTTTTGCTGACTAAGCCTCAACCACTAACCTCTTATTTTCAATTATCAATAAAGTGACCTCTAATACATGTGTAATCGACTGGCAAAAAGGGTCAAACTCACAGTAAAACTCCAAAATGGGCAATCACTTTGATTAAATAGTTAAAACAAGTCCATGTAGTCAATTAAAAAAAGGCAGATCTGCCTTTAAGTGCCTGCCAGTAGAAACATTTATTAACCATAGATCATTGTTTTAATCCAATAAACATGCTTACTAATTATTATGGAAAAGTAGTCCAAGTCACTACAGTTTAGCAGCTTTGCCTTATGCAAAAAACACTCAAAATACTGGTGTTAAATGATAAAATAAATAAAAACTTAGTGAAAAAAACATAAAGTTACTTATAAGAAGTTAAGATTGTTTCGACCAAAAAATTCTTTCGGTCTTCAAGAGACAAGCCCTTTAAGTCAGAGCTGAGAGAACTGTTTCCTCAGCTGTGATTTGAAGGGCTTGTCTGATGAAGACCAAAATATTTTTTTGGTTGAAACGATCGTAAATTCTTATAAGTAACTTTTTTTTTTTTTCAAAGTTTTTATTTATTTTAGCTTTGCCTTATATTGCTAATTCATGAGAACATAGATTAATTTTTTCATGACATTCTATGAGGAATTATATGTAACAAATGTTGACCTATGTATTAAAATGCTTTTTGTATTTCAGTTATCGGTACTGTAAGAATAAGCCGTATCCAAAATCAAGGTTTTGTAGAGGTGTACCTGGTAAGTTCTTAGTCAAACTTAATAACTAATTTATATTATTACAGGGTCCTGTCTAAGAAAGTAAATTCATATACATAATAGAATTTTAGAAACGTTTCACATTAAAAATTAAAATTTTATCTTCCCACAAGCAGGGGGTGCAGAATGTGTCGAAATGAGGTTCTAGGGAATTTCTGAAGTGCTGGGGAAATTTTTGTCATGAGTGTATTTAAAGAAAAGAAGAAAAAACATT
This sequence comes from Cheiracanthium punctorium, assembly GCA_038373885.1. Classification (NCBI taxonomy): domain Eukaryota; kingdom Metazoa; phylum Arthropoda; class Arachnida; order Araneae; family Cheiracanthiidae; genus Cheiracanthium; species Cheiracanthium punctorium. The sequence continues at coordinate 38,010 of JAWZYV010014759.1, forward strand.
TTTTGTAGAGATGCAGTTTTGGAATGAGGCTAACGATATTCGCTTGAATTAAAATGAAAATGTTTGAGTAATTTTGGACAAAGCAAATTCTGTTCTTGGGGAAATGTTGAGCCCTAAAAATTTTCTGCATCCCTGCACAGAAGAAACTGTTTCATCATTGTTAAAGATATTGCCAAAGAACTGTATCCTCCAAAGTTGGCGGAACTAGATAAATTAGTGTTTTAATAAGAAATAGGGATGTAACTGATATTCAGTATCTGGCTGATTTTTCAATATCCAAAATACCGTCGAATATCCGAATCATAACTGCCAGATATCTGGCTTCTCTGCTGGTTATCCGGCTATATACTACTAAAGTTCTATCTATAATATGCATGGGACAGGATGAAAAATTGCTTGAACATTCTTGATAAAGTGATACATAAGACAGATGGGTATATTTTTTGATTGATGTCTTATCATGCAATCAAATTGATTTGCAATATCAGGTCTCTACGAAGATTGAATTAGTGGGTGGGGCATAAAATAACCTTGGTAGACACTATTTTTGAATAAAATCTGACTTTAAAAGAGCTTTAGACTAAAATAAAAGTAAATGAAAACTCATCAACAATAAGAATAATTCATTGATAAAAAATGTAACATTAATTGTAGTTTCAAGGCAACCAAAGGAAAGTAAACTGAAACTATTTTACATGGTTTGCACGGTGCTTAAAATACCTTAAAAAGTACTTGCCTTTTTTTTTTTTTTTTCATTTTTGAGGCCTTTAAAAAGTACTTAATTTTTTACCTATATCCTTAAAGTTTCTCAGTATAGCTGCAAGGTGCTTAAAAAGTGCTTAATTTCTAGTGGTAATCGACCATAAAATTATCTGGCATCGAAACTTTTCATCACCCTTTTCCAGCCTCAAGCTGCGTTCATATTGATCGTACCGTAACGCGATGACGTCATATGTTGGAGCCCCTTTTCAATAGCCAAGGGCCCCCTTAGGAGCCAGTCCAGGCCTGATTGTTCTTAAAATACTGAATCTCAACCAAAACTAGTCTGTTGCACCCGGTGCGAGTTTAACCATTCTACCCATACCCCCCACCACACACACACACACACAAAAAAAAAAAAGTTCATCTAAAAGTTTATCTATAAGTTATTTCTCTTTTTTCGCCGTGTGGCTTTGCACCCTGTGACGGAGCGCTGTACCAAATAAACACTGCCTTACACTATTATTAAAGTAAAAACTCAACTACACTACAAGTAATTGGCAAGCTCAGGAAACGCTGAGTGCTTTTAAAATAAACCCCAATGTTATAAATATCAAAAGTAATAAATGAATAGAAATATCAACAATACGCAACATTCAATGCTTAAAACAAACAATTCGCTGAAGCACACTCATAACGTAATCAACAGCTGGCCTCCGCAGAGAAAAAAAAAATGTTTACTTTTGACTGGAGCCTGCTCATCGGATCGCTGTTTCACTTTATCAGCATGTGCTATACTGTCTGAACTTTTTGCGAATGCAAGAAGTTTTTACTAGTTATTTATTTATTTCTATAAATTCGCCTTTGTGAATATAAAAACTGATGTTTTATATAAAATCGAACACTGATTATTTGAAAATGGAAATTGTAAGCTTCGTAAAATAGTGGTAAATACTTTAAAACATGCGAAAGGAGATATTTTTACCGCTTATCTCCTCCCCCTCCCCTCCCGAAATACATCCCAGTGCGATGTTTCTTTTTTTTTTTCCGGAGGGAGGAGATCGCGGGTGCGGCATTTCTGATAATTTTCTAGTTAATTAAGCTCATTTTCGTGGGTGCGATGGGTGCAACGTTTCTGCCATAAATTACGGTATATGGACATACATGTTACTTGAGAGAAGAAAAAGGAATTATTTTGTCTGTATTAATTGCTTGTACATACATGTGCAAGAAATTGTGGGCTTTTCAATTTTGGAAAATTGGCACATTTGCACTTAAAGCAACAACCTGCCAACTTTACAATAAGAAAATCTTAAGGTTGGGTATAACAAAAGTAATAAGGGGCTGTCCATAAATGATGTCACGCTTTTTAAAAAATATTCTGTGCCTCCTGCTCACACTTCACCATTACCACCCTTGGCACATGTCATGCTGTATTACATATATTTACAGTTTAAAAACAAAGCACTATGCTAGAAATCAAATTTAATTTTCTGATTTTAAATGTTTTTATTTTAATGTAAATGTATAATGTCACACATCTTGTCCCCCCCCCCCCCATTCCCCTCGTCACAATTTCACAGCCCTCCTTTCCTCCAAGCGTGACATCATTTGTGGATAGACCCTACTTAAGAAAATTTTGGGGGTCCTTAAAAAGTGCTTATTTTTTTTGCCCTGAAAAGAGTCTGAACCATGATTTTAATTTTTTGAATTCATCTTGCATGTATTAGAGGCAAGTTGGTTACGGAATTCTGAAGTGGGGTGGGTAAGTACCTTGTAGGCGCACACGTGACTACAGTCTGTGCAATATCATTATGACTGACGATTCTGGATAACATAAAATTTTATGTCTGTTTTAAAAAATAAGTACAGGACTTAGAACATACTAATTGCTTTGAGATTCCAAGTTTTCATCAAATTAGGAAAAGGAATCGACAATATTTTACACAATACAAAAATTAAGTTTTATAGATTCTTATCTCAAATACTATTAATGTGTTTCCTCACTAAATTCTTAAAATTGAATTTAAATTCTTAATATTAATTAATATTATGTCCCGCCTCTCCTTTGATAAGTTTGGCACATCTGCATTTTCTTTTCAGGTGTAATTTTACAGTACTTTCTTACATATTACAGAATTGCTTTCTAATGTGTTTAAAATTATATAAATTTCATGCTTTTTTATTTTTTTAATGGAAATTGCTTTATTGTAATTAATTTCTCTTAAAGAAATCTATTAAGTGTGTGTTATGTAAATATTTTCAGATTTTATAATATTTAAAATATGTGAACTTAAAAATGTCTCATGAGTTTATTTGATGAAAAGCATTAAAAATGTCGGAAAAACACTCAAAATACTGGTGTTAAATGTTAAAGTAAATAAGAAACTGTAAAAAACACCTGTTACATCTGTTTTGTGTCTTTTTTTACAAAGTTTTTTTATTTACTTTATTAAAAATGCTGTTTGCACATGTTTGGAGAGTAGTCCCTTTGAACTCTTTTGCACATTGGTTATAAAATTTTAAATATTTCCATCCAATTTATTCTCAGAGCAATCACATGTATGTTATATGAATCTGAAATGATTTTTGTACATTCCCTAGGCAGGTTAAGTTTTTTCAAGTCTTGTTTTTATACTTTGAGGTAATGAAAAGACATGCAAAACTAAATTTTGTCTTAAAGCTGCACTTTTTCTGCAGCCCTTAATTCATCAAGAAAATCAACTTGTGTCATAACTCTTGTTATTATAAATATTTAATAATCAAATTCCAGCCTGCTTATTTTGTAATTTTTTCAGCTTGAAGAATTACATTTACACTTGGTTGGAAATATTAATGCTTGTAGTGTGTGTAGATACATACTACCTATTAGTATGTTTATCAAGGATACTAGCTACATCTTATTTATTTTTTTAAATGTATAATTTGGTATTGCTTCATGTATGTTATTAAAGTTGAGCACATTGCACTTGTCAATTTTATATAAAATTGAAACAATATTTTAATGAATATTGTGCAATTTTGTATATGCATTAAAAGACGTTCAACACAAAATGGAAGGGGCCAAAATATTTTTTAGTGTTGAGATTTGTAAAATTAGAACAATTTACTGTGTTCTTATATTTTATTTCGACTTCCTGTTAAACTGGACGCAGGCTGCATCCATTGTGATGAAAGCAAGTATAAAAAAATCTGGAGTGACTCCACTTGACTTTCCGAACACTTACGATTATTATCATTACCAAGCATTTAAATAAGCTTTAATCAATGAATAATTCAAACATATACCATACCAAATTGAAGCTCAATCGAATGCACCATTTAAACACTAACGAACTTTCAAGAATTTCTCCCATATGGCATAATTTCAAAGATATCTTTATTGTTAAAAACTGTAAGTCCTATACACATCAAAATCAACACCGGTCTTACAATGGTGGTTTATAACATATATACCCAGTTTGAGTTCAATCGAATGTACCATTTAAACGCTAGTGTGCTTTCAAGAATTTCCCTTCATAAGCCATAATGTAAAAGAAATCTTTGTTGTAGCCTGCATACCAAAATCATGTACACACATACATGCATCTCATAAAAATAGCATAAGTGAATTCAGAAGATACATCAATACTTTCCTTATATGGTATATGTTCAGAAAGAAAAAATGTTTAGGAGAAAAAATGAGTCCACAAATTAAAGGTCAGATTGCTTTATTCATCTCTCCATTTGGATGTGCACCTAAATAACTGTGCACACTTTTTACTATTTTCTGCACTTCTAAGCACAGGAGACAGAATATTATTGTTGATTTTGTTCTCGGAATCTATGTAAAATATTCTGGGTTATATAAAGATTCTATTCATTAGGGGGGGGGGGAGAGAAACCTGATGGATACTATTGGATATGTCAAGGATGACCAAAGGAAGAGAAACGGGTTTCATGAATTTAAACAATTCCACAAAAATGTTCAAGTGACTTGTTTCAAACATGCCACTGAAAATTAAAATTTTTTTCGTGTTGAACAATTTTTGTTTTGTGTTAATAGAAAAAAAATTTAGGAATTGGCAACGATAGTTTATGGTCTGGGCTGCTGTGTCATTTCGTGTTAACCGTATGTCACTGTATTTCTTTTTCACTTCGTTCATCATGTTATGGGCTAAATCATAACTGGTCCCAAGACCCCCCCCCCCCCTTTCTTAATTCAGGGAAAATTCAGGATGATTTTTTCTAAGCTGTACTTCCCACTCTTATAAATGAAACAATGGTACCTTTCATAAAACTGGAGGGAAAATTCTTAAACATGGAATTGCCCAGTAAAAATTATCAAAGTGACATAGCCTGAATTTTTGATTAGCTAGAAGTTTTGATTTTAAAGAATTTTTTTTTTTTATAGAAGTTTTACTGTATTTATCGTTTATTACAGGGTACAGAATAGCTTGTAAACTAACAAAATTTAAAGTGTGACACAATTAGTTTTTGTATTTATGTACCAAAACCACGATTTATTTTAACTACACCATTAACTTGAAGTATGAGGAAAAGTAAATGCTGAAATGTCCCTTCCACATCAAAATTTACTGTGATATAGCCTTTATTCAAGGACAATTCATATTATGAAACTTCCTGAATTTTTGGTAGCCACCCTGATAATGCTAATTGATAAAATCCCAATATTATTGGTAATTTCTTTAAATGAGAAATATACCTATGCTAATTGGGTAAATTAATGCTTTTAGTGTGTAGATTCATGCAGTTACATTTGCATGTTATCAAGAATAACTGCTACAAAAGTTGTATTATGACATTGGCATTGATTCACGCACTAAAAAGTCATACTTCTTAAAACTGGTCTGCAGATATAGTACTCACTGTTGCTCACCAGCGTTGAAATTAATGTTACAATTAGCGAATCTACAGTAATCACTACTTTTTCCATAGTTTGTTGTGTAGCATGCTATTGATGAAGAGTAATAATAAAAATTACTAGTGTAGTGACTTTCGGCAAGTTCTTTTACTTTTACTCTCACTGCAAGAGTCTGTCCAGCCTTTTCAAACAGGGTTCTGTTTGTGAAAAATTTATTCATAATTTTGTGAATCTGAAATGAGTGTTGAGTCAGGGTTCATCAGGACCCTAGCTAGAAGCTAGCTTCCTGCATTTGTGAAAAGCATACAATTTAAAAAATTTAAATTTAGTATTACATTCTATATGTAAACAAACTTTTCAGTTTTTGAAAGCTAAAATCTATGCACTCCTTAGTTTTTGTCTCATCTTGATTTTTCGAAAGGGTTTTTCATTACCCAGCACTTGAAACGTCTTGTAAACAGTGATTCTTCCATTTCTTCATTCTGCTTGGAAGCAGTTGTAAAGTTCTATTTACTTTCTTCCTCTACTTCCCGCTTTTTAAATGTTTGTGAAACATTTATTGGTAATAGCTAATGCAGGTTGTAACAATAGTTCTCATTTAAAATGACAGCAAGCATTTACTATAGCAGGCCATCTAGTGGTCAGGAATATCAGGAAAATTGGGAATAAGTAATAGTATAGTTAAAATGACTGGAGAATGCAACATGGGTCAGGATAATTCTCAAGAATGTTTTCTTTAAATAAAAATTTCTTGGCAGGTTTTTGTATTTTGTCAAACCAGAGTGAAAAAATGTTGATTTATGCTTAGTTGAAAGGAATGAATCTATGTTTTGGGGTATGCAATGCACACGCCTGTTTTATACCTTGTTTTATACCTTATGTGTGTGATGTGGTGTTTCTCTGATGACAAGTGTCAAAGCTATCTATGGCCAGTGATAAAATATGGAACTTCTTGCTATCATTACTTTATTCTTCTAGACTTGAAGTGTAGTAGGCCAAAAGATAAAAAAATTGTGTTAAAAATTTGGCATCAGCATTTAATCTTCTCTCGGGTATATCACATAAATAGCCCTGTAGTACAAGTGTATTTATCAATATTGGTTTAATCTGAACTTCAGGGAATTGACTAAGTAGAAATTAAGTAGACAACCTGTAATTTAATGATATTAGTGATGAAAAAATTATTATTCATTTGTTCGCTTATTGTTGCTTGCTAATGTTTAGAATAAACTTTCATGATGCACTTTTCAGTTTTTGAAGAAGTTATAGAATCATCCCTGCAGGTTAAGACCCTTAACGGGTTAAAAAATTTTGATGCAGCATTTTACTTTATAGCTCTTAAGTAAAATGACATTATAATGACATATGCAACAATAATTTTTACAGTTAATTAAGGTCATGAAATTTGTGCGCAAAGGTCATGAAAAAGTCATGAAATTCAGTTTATGAAACCTGGTAGACACCCTGATCTCCCTCCCCCCCCCTCCACCGAAAAGAAGCTTAAAATAATGGTAACTGCTAGTTATATAATTTAGATGGTGCCAAAATAATTTTTGAAACGAAAAGACATACAGCAGGAACTCTAAGAATCTTAGGTTATAATCTGTAAATAAATGTTTTAAGCATAAAATTGTATACACTTCTTATTCTATAATTTGATATAACTAATTCTCTTTTTTAAAATATACCAGAAACAAGTTTATTAATGTTTATTGTAAAAAATCATAAACTGGCTGCTTGTTAACAAGGATAAGAATATTGCTGGGTTTTGCAGTTCTTGGAGTTAAAATCCCACATCTGTAATTCAATAACTTATGGGAGAAACAATAGTAGCTATGTGACATGAGCAGGGCCTGATTACCGAATAGGCCTGTAAGGCCTGGGCCTATAGTAAAAAAAAATCTGGGGACCTCAAAACTATATTTGTTACTTGTGGAATGGAATAGGAGTAGGTGAGAGGGGGGGGCCTCGAAATAATAGCAGGCCTATAGTATCAGTTTTAATCAGGCCCTGGACGTGAGTAGTGTAAAAATTAAGTGATATTAATCAGGGAAAAAAAAGTTGCTTGAATTTCAATGTATGTTCATGATTAAAAATAAAAACAAGATATAGTAGTTATCCTTAAAAGGAACTAGTAAGTAACCTGGGAAGGTATGCCCATTAACAATAGGTTCTCATATTTAATGAAACTCCCTGGAGAGTGATTAGCATGGGTAAGAACAAGAGGGGTGGTGTTATGGAGGTAAATGAGAAAAAGCAAACTTTTTTGACTGGGGAGAGATTCTCAGAAAAGAGCATTCATTCTTAGAATCGGAGGGATGCTATCGGGAATATAAGTAAATTTTGCATGTATTCTTCTGCCAAAACTGATTGGCTGTGTTGTCTGCTAATCACAACTCAGTTGAGCTTTTTTCAAAATTAATACGTGGGAGTTAAATAGTGCCCTCTTTAAACTAGATTAAATAAACCAGCAGCATCAGTCCCAATTTCAGCACCAATTAAAATCATATTAATTTTTTAAAAATCGTTAGAGTAGATTTAAAGAAAAAGTGAAAGATGAAAAAAACACCCTGTATAACAAGTGTCTCAGTTTGTTAATGGTTGTTCATTGGTGTAGGCTGTGTCACTCATAGAACTGTCATTCTCCATGATTTCTTTAAAAGTAGTTGCTCATTTTAAAAAATGTAGTTCTTCCAATCACTGGAAAAATCAGGAAACTTTTTCTCAATTTCTGTAATTTTACGATCATTATCGGAGTAGACGATAATGATTGTAAAATTAAAATCCCAATGTTATTGGTAATTTCTTTAAATAAGAAGTATACTTATGCGAATTGGGTAAATTAATGCTTTTAGTGTGTAGATTCATGCAATTACATTTTCATGTTATCAAGAATAATTGCTACAAATGTTTTGTATTTTGAGTGGCACCGATTCTTGCACTAAGGTAGGTCATTCTTATTGAAACCCCAGAAATTGAAAGTGCTTAAGCAGAAGTCCTAGTGATTCATAGCCCCAATGCTCAATATGTTACAATCATCTGGACCAGTTCACTTAAAAACTGCTCTATGTAGACCCTTGAAATTTGGTGAATAGGTATGAAAATGATCATTTAATAAAATGTACAGGGTGTCTACCATCATGCAAAGGTCATGAAAGTCAAGAAAAGCTCAAGAAATGAAGTACTAAATCACGATTTGTGACTCAACTAAGTTTTTTCCATTTCATTCAAATTCTTAGTTTCTAATTTTTTCTGCTGAGTTCAATCAGAAATTATTTTATGCATCTTTTCTTAACTTCCTTAATTTGTATTGATTTCACGAGTGATTTCCTGGGAGAAAAGAAGTTGATTTGTTTATCCTCTTATCAATGGTGTGTGTGTGGAGGGGGGCATCTGCTGAGTGTCCACTCTTCTCCCTCCCGACTTGAGGCGAGGTTTAAAACCATTCGCGGTAGCTTTTTTCTTTTTTGTTTAAGAAATATATATTAAGTGTGTTATGTAAATTTCATTATTTTATACTATTTAAACTATGCAGGGATGTGCCAATTGCTCCAAATTGTGCCAAATCAATCCTGATGCGCCAATCTGCTACAAAAAGATAGTTTTTGGACATTTTTGCTCCAAATTCAGCAAAACTGCTACATTTTTAATTTTTCCATATATGTTTAAACGTTTGTAAATCTCCCAAATTTTTACAAAAGTCATCACATATTCTAAGCATTCTAATTTCAATCTCTCTATTAATCTTAAAAATGAATATTTTTTTCTTTGGCATCCCTTTTTTTAAACCTCCAATGCCTTAAGAGTAAAAATTGGCCTCTGTTTTAAATTTAATTTTATATAAATTTGTAATCTTTTGTTGCCAAATATTTTATTAGCTGCTGATGGTAGTTAATATAGTTTAGTAAATATTGCATTTTTGATTTAAAATAGATATTTTGTATAGCAACATATAAAATAACTGTATTTTTAATTTATTTCATAATCTTCTGACCTCCCCCCCCCCCCTAAATATGGTTTTTGTTATAAGCTAAGAGTTTTTAAGAACCTCCTTAATTTTCATTTTTTGATTGGCATTCTTTAATCACTTTTCCCTTTCCCTCCAAAAATAAATTGACATTCTTATGCTCCAAAAGTGACTTTTCTTGCTCCAAATTGCTCCAAAAATGCCTTTTTTCTTGCTCCACAAATTGCTTCAAAATTTAATTTCAGCTGGCACATCCCTGTCTATGCAAACAGACAAACTTAACAGTTTTTCACTTGTTTATTTCATAAGAAAATTTTAAATACTGTTCGTTTGCTATTTATAAAATTCATTTACATGCTATTTAGCAGAAATCATCAAAAATGTCATAGTTGTATAGTGAACTGACAATAGTTCAACATGTCAACTGCATGTTGTTTTATACCTTGGGAATTTCAAAAGTTGGCAAGTATGTATCTTGAAACCTTGAGAAAAATTTATCAGTTATCCACCTTCCCTCCTCAAAAAAAGGTTAAAATTGTTGGATTTAAGAGTAATTTTTTCTCCCATCATTCCCTGTTAAATTCAGTGTTTTGATTATTTTCCATATTTTCTTTTTTAAAAACTAACTTGGATTCCAATTATAATTATCACTGATCCCCATGTTTCATAGCTAATAACTTCAATTTCCCCAAAGTTTTATGATATATTATAGACTTCCATAAGTTCTGTGTTACCATAGATGTAAAAAAATTTGCAATGTATGAGCTACATTGCAAATCTTTTTATGGCAATCAATGGTAAATCTTTTTTAAAAATAGCAATTGGTCTAAGTTAACTGAAAGCAAACGGCTAATCAGTGAAAAAGTTGGAAAAAAAATCGCTTTAAAAATGGGTTAAAAATTTAACTCATTGTTAAAATCAAAATCATATGTATATTTTTCTGCAAAAATTTCCCCAGATGGCTAAAATTTCCTCCAAGCGTATTGCCGGATAGAACATATTCTGCATCCCTGGCACGATGTATTTTTGATATTAGTTTCGTATTTGTTATGGTCAAGAAATCAAGCTTACTTTTTGCGGTAGACACCCTGATGTATTATATGACGTAAATTTAAAATACTGCATTTGCTTCTAATATATTTTGATTTGAAACCCTTCCATCAAAGCCTGTGCAGTCATTTGAAAAATAAGGCATTGACATAAATGTCAAATGAATCAGGTGCTACCTTTGTGTTTTCAATTTCACCATTTTATTAAATGGTAATGGTACATATTCACCTAATTTCAAGACTTTATACAAAATAGTTTGTAATGAACTGGTCCAGATGATTGTAACAGAGGATATAGGGTCTGCTCCTTACTAGGACTTCACAATAAGAATGCAAGGCAGAACAATTAAAATGTCCTTTATGCTGTGCCTTTTCTTTCTTCACTTTTGTTATTTTTATACTTAGTTTGCATTTTTGTATGGTCAGCCAGACTTGGACAAAATGTCTATAGAACATTTGCAGCTATTTGAAGGCATGTTGCAAAACACTTCATAGAATTCTGCTCATGGGCCAAAGCCTGCCTGCAGATTTCATACTCATTTTGGCTAACTAATGTTTCTATGTTAATTTTGTAGTCATCTATGCCTTTTACATAATTATCATTACTAGATGTGACACAGGATCTATGCATTTTTTAACATTTATCAGTGTAATAAAATTTATGCATCTTTACAGTATTCTGTATTTTAAAAGTAAATAGAAATGCCCATGATGTAATTTTTTTATTTCTCAGTGGTTAAATTTAAGCTCGTGCGGTATTTCTCTCTTCTAAATTTTTGCATCCTCATTTCCAATAGATTAAAAAAAAAAAATAGTTTGATGTCTGCCCTGTTTAAAATATTTTTTCTTCTCTCTAGATCCAAAAATTAGGATATTTGATCTCGGAAGAAAGAAGGCAAGAGTAGATGAACTTCCTTTGTGTATCCATCTCGTATCCAATGAATTTGAGCAGATTTCATCTGAAGCTCTTGAAGCTGGTAGAATTTGTGCAAACAAATACCTCGTGAAAATGTGTGGGAAGGATTCATTTCACTTGAGGATGCGATTACATCCATTCCATGTTATTCGAATCAATAAAATGTTGTCGTGTGCTGGAGCTGATAGGTAAGTTAATTTTAATAAAGAGGAAAACAAGTAAATTTTTTTCATCTAAGATGTGTGTATGAATAAATATTATACATTTATATGTATGTATAATATATACAGTCAAACCCCGATTTAGTGCCATCTCGAAATAGCGCCAATTCCGCTTAACCGCCAATTATGTCTATGAACAAATCTGACAAATAGGAATTTCAATGTAATGGATCCGTTAAAGCTCCAACTCGATATACCGCCAGAATAAAACTTGCCTAGTGTAACAAATTTTCTAGAAATTACTGGATATGTTTTTTGCACATCTTTCTTTTTAAAACCCTCTGGCGGTCAAAGGCCGGAAAAACGACTTTGTATACAAACAGCCATCCGGCTGGCCAAGAGAAAGTGATAACTTCTTTCCCCCTGCCTTGCAGCAGACGGAACTTCTTATGATTGCTGGACAATAGCGGATACGGGAGGCGCGAATACCTCCCATGACCTCCAGATATTTTCTCTTTTTTCGTCACACGAAAATTACCCTATCCATTCTTTGGTGCGGTCATCATAAACGCCAGCTCTCAAGGAAGGAAGTGTGGATTTTCACCACCACCCGCGGTGAATCACCATCAGATAATTTCTGAAAAGATTTCCAAAGAGTCCCTTGCCTTCCTGCATCTATAGCATTCAGTAGTAACGAATTCCTATTCATTCTCTTTTGAAAACTGAGAACAAGTTGAGAACAATGTTTGAAGAAACCTATCCTCTCCTCCAGAGACGGCCCGAGGGGCGTGTGGGGCTCCAGGCGAAGCGCAAGAGCGCCTCTTCTCTATCATGTCTTATGAGATAGTAATAAAATAGCCCAGGAGCGGGGCCTCTATAAGCGCGGGGCGATCGCCTACATTCGCACCCCCCCTTGGGCCGGCCCTGTCTCCTCTCTTCCCCCCTTCTAGTTTCCGCCGCCTTCCAGGGAAACGGGGTGAAATGCAAAATCTGTCATTCAAAGGTTAGATTAGTTGTTGAATGATCGAAGAATTTAGCAGCTAAATCTGCAAAATAACCAGTCTTAATTCATGATGGCAAAAAGAGCTGTATTAACAGTTTCGGAAAAGCGGGAAATTTGCGAATATAAAGAGAGAAATGTGAATGCATCGCAGCAACACATCGCAAATCATTTTTCTACATTGTGGAAAAAGCCTGTTAGCAGGCGCTGCATAGGAGACATTTTGAAAAATCCCAAAAAATGGATTAACACCAACGATCTGCAGTCAAATGTTAAAAAACTGAAAACTGCAAAACGCTAAGATTTAGAGGATGCCCTTTGCACATGGATACTACAAATGAGTGCTAAAAATGCAGCACTCATAACTGGAGACATTATTAGAGAGAAAGCAAAAGTCCTTGGCCAGCAAATAAGCATCACAGATTTCGAGTATAGCAGCGGTTGGTTGAACAGATTTAAAAAGCGACGAGGATTCTCGCAGTATATACGAAGTGGTGAGGCTGCAGGAGTTGATGAAGATGTTGTGATAAATGGTCGTAAGAAATTGAGTGCGCTGATTTTAGAATATAAAGCTGAGGACGTTTACAACATGGATGAAAGTGGACTTTTTTACCGCCTGCAGCCAGATAAAACAATTTCTAGTGGGCCTGTTAAAGGCTGCAAAAAAGCTAAAGATCGTGTGTCGTTGGTGTTCTGCACAAATGCAGATGGATCTGATAAAAGAACTCTGACAGTGATTGGAAAATCAGCTAAGCCCAGATGTTTTAAAAATTTTAATCCTACCCTTTATGTTGATTATGCAGGGATGTTAATTCTGCGCCGAAACACAAATTCTTTCGCCGAACTGCGCTTTTAGCCGATTTTTGCGCCGGTCTGCGCCGAATACGTCATTTTGACTCTTTCAGGGTGCGCCGAAACACAAATATTGCGCCGAACTGCGCTTTTAGCCGATTTTTGCACTGGTCTGCGCCGAATACGTCATTTTGACTCTTTGTTAAATTTTTGGGAACAGCTTTAGTATGGTCCCTTTTTGGCGATTTTTTGATTTGGCAACAAAATCTTGTCGCCAACCCTTGTTTGCCTTGCCAATGCCAATTGTAAACAATATGGCGGATTGGATGGCGCTGGTTCCGAGATAGTTGATCGTCGCCGTTAATTTTGCTATGATTTATTTTAATGGCTTTTAAATATTTTTATGAAAAAAAAATTAAACAGATAACAAGCTTACATGTACATATAGATTCGGTTTAATAAAATTTAATAACTTTTTGTTGGAGGGGGGGTTGTGCCCCCCCTCAACCCCCCCCCCCCCTTTCTCTTTTGAGTAGATTAAATTAAACAATGCAAACAAATAATATTCTAAAGGCAATACCTCACAAAAATAACAAATAAAAAAGACAAAAAAATTAAAATACATTTTAGCATTCTGACAAAAGACTACGTAAGCAAAATAAAGAACTAATTCAAATCATAACGAACAATGCTTATCTCATACCTTAATTAAAATCGCTAAATTGTTTCAATATTGAAATAATAAAATCAAAATATCAAATATTATATTAATAACGGAATTATTTGTTGCTACTACCATTAACAAATAAACAAAGGTAATAATAACAAATAAAAACAAACAATGCTTATCACATACCTTGATTAAAATCCCTAAGTTATTACAATATGGAAATAATAAAATCAAAATATCTAAAATTATTTCACAGTATAAAATATTAATAACGTAATTATTTGTTGCTGCTACCCTTAACAAATAAACAATCGGGAACGAAAATATTAACCTGAAACGTACTATCAAAAGAATGTTTATTCATACAAAACTGTATATAAACAGTCAGTATGAACCTGAATATCCATTTTAAATTTCAGTAATAATTAAATAATAAAATTTAATCTAAAATAAAACCATAAAGCGTAATGGCGGTTCCACAACTCGAAGCTCCCGCGCGAAATACTGGCAAAGGGGTCTCCAAAAGTTTAATAAAGGAACAAACGCCCCCTATTCACTGGAGCGAAACCGCAACGTCATGGATGAATGACGTCACGCACCTAGGGTTGCCATGTCCAGCTCCCCCGCTCCGGAGCATCCGCCGGAGGGGTTACCATATTGGCGCCGTTATCGTGCCAAAAACGTCGCCAAAAATAAATCGCGCCAAAGGGACCATACTAAAGCTGTACCAATTTTTGCCACGCTCATTTATCTTTTAAAGCGTGTATGGAAAGCTAGTTAGCAGTAAAGCAAGATTCAAACTGCGTACGAAAGCTGCATTCCGAAGCCATTCTACCCGCCCCGGATCGGACCAGTCGGGCTTTGTTAGTCACCTCAATCAGGGCCGGCCAGATAGGCAAACAAGTAATTATCGCAAGGGGCACGATTTCCAACTTAAAATCATAAAAGCAATTTTGAAAAAAGTAAAAGGGACATCTTTTTCTACGTTTGCAGGGTGGAGTGGGTGTCATGTACCGCAGGGCCGCCCCTGATAAACCAGACCGGTCCGTAAAGAAAACAGTATATTACGATGACGTCCCAGCCCCTAAAAAATCACGGTTTATGACCCGGCCCGTAGCAAGAATGAAAATTGGAAGCATGACCGGTTTAGAAATCAGAATCTAGGCTGTCTGAATTAATAGAATATTTCATTTCAAAATAATCCGGAAATTCGCTGCCAGTGGTGTAGTCGCGGGGGGTAGAGATCTGTGCGGGCCCAGGCTTTTGCAGCACGATTCATTCAAGGCACGGGCTGACCTCAGCATTTTCTAGAATGGACCGGAACAAGCGTATACTCTTAAAGACGGTCCTCTGCGCTTGCAAAATCGAGCCTTTCCGGAAATTTTTGCTCTCCTAAAATTTGGACAAGACCAAACGATTGGCTTGTGATTCCTCCCCCCCCCCGTCCTTAAATCATGATTAATATACGAGCTGGACCGGGTCTGAATTTTTTATTTTGATTAAATGCCGGGCCGGGCTAGACATTTTCGGCCCGTGAAGATCATGAGCGGGGAGATGCCGTCTCACTACTTTTTCATTCGAGCTTATGTCAGCAAAAGTAAGCGTTCTTCACTTTTTATCATGGACGCATGATTTTTGAGTCTTCAGTTGCGAGTGTTCCTAAACCTTTTTTCTTAAAACTACACCACTGTTTTTCTTTTTGTGTGTGTGCAGGCTCTACGAGAGGGGGCAGACGGGGCGACGCCCCTGGGCCCGTGTTCAGCCAAAGTGCGTCCGCAAATTTTTCAGAATGTGTTACGAATTTCATTTATAGATCCGTAATTAAAATCTTTATTTTAAAATAGACTAAATTTTGAATACATAATTCTAGAATGATATAAACGGCAGAAATGTTAATTCGACCATTTAAATATTAGTATTTTTACAACCTTCGAACATGCATTAAAAGTACCACTGCATATAAGAAATACTTCCCTCCCACTCTCTTTCCATTTCGCATTTATATGAAAACCATTAAAAAGAGCACTTTCACACACACACAAAAAAAAATTCCTTCCGTCCATGTAAATCCATGTATTGTTTTTACCAAGTTGCTGATAGCATAGCCTGTATACACCCTTTTTTTTTTCCAGAGCTTTCCTAAAGTGCTTTCAAATAGTGTTTTGCTTTTAGCAAATGGTGTTTGCTTGCAAACTTTGCTTTTCTTGTATGCATTTATTGTGTTCCTAAATCTTCAAATTTATGCTCCAAAATCATGTTAATTCTGATCTCAAATCTTAGTTTTCCTCTCGGAAACTATTTTTTTGTGCTCCCGAGGTGCTCCCAAATGGAATTTTTCTGCTCCCAAATAGAATTTTTCTGCTCCCAAATGGAATTTTTCTGCTCTCGAGGTGCTCCCAAATGGAATTTTTCGGCTCCCAAATGGAATTTTTCTGCTCCCGAGGTGCTCCCAAATGGAATTTTTCTGCTCCCGAGGTGCTCCCAAATGGAATTTTTCGGCTCCCAAATGGAATTTTTCGGCTCCCAAATAGAATTTTTCTGCTCCCAAATGGAATTTTTCTGCTCCCGGGGTGCTCCCAAATCGAGTGTTGGAGTTAACATCCCTGATTATGAGAACAATAAGAAAGCTTGGATGACTGCAGCATTATTTCAAAAATGGCTAGCGAATTTCAACTCAGAAATGCGAAGAAAAAAACGCCATGTTTTAATGATTTTGGATAATGCCCCTTGTCACAAAACATACCCAATGAGCAATATCCGCATTGAATTTTTACCTCCTGATTGTACTGGAGTTTTGCAGCCTTTGGATGCGGGCATAATAAACTCATTCAAAGCTCATTATCGAAAGCATCACGTCCGCCGTATTATTGAAAAAATCAGCAAAGATGATTTTTCTCCAATCCTTTTACACGATGCTATTCGCATGATAAAAAAAGCCTGGGATGAAATTTCACCAGAAACTGTTAACTGCTGGAAACATACTGAATTAATTAAATCTGAAGCGTTTACTCCAAAACAAAATATTGCAGCACTCCAAGAACTACAAAATGAAATACACAAATTGACAGACATTGAGCATCCTCTGTCGGCAACTGAGTATATTAATATAGACAAAAGTGTTTCAACATTTGAAGATCTGACAATCAATGAAATTGTTAAATCGGCTACCAATCAATCAAAATTTAGATTCATCTGACAGTGAATCTGAAGATGAAGAAACACCACATGTTACATCGGAGGAAGTGAAAAATTGCATTGGGAAAATACGAATTTTTTTAGAAAAAAATGCGACAGATAAAGAAATGCTAAACAATCTCTTAGTTGTAGAAAAGGATATTCAAAAAGTTAATATTGAAAAGAAAACTCAAACTACCATTTTAAAATATTTCCAATAAATTCAGTTTGAGTTTTAATGTAAGTGTGTGTCTGCTATGAGCAAAAATATCTATTTTATCCAAGTTTGTTTGTTGTGTTTATTTCAAACCTTCACGAGGGGTCCTTAGGGCGGATGATTTTTTAAGGGGTTCTAAAGTGCATTCACGTTACATCTGGAAGAAATTGCTGGAGACTCCAGAATGTTAGATCCGTCGCCGCGCGAAAGGCCTGAGTCCTGGATCTTCACACTTCAGCCATAGTGTTTATTCTACTCGGAAACTTCTTTATATAGGATTGACGATATAAAATAGTAAGTGCATTTAAATTTCATAGTATCATTTGATAATTTAATTCCAGCAGAATTGAATTACATTACCTATTAAATATAATGCATTATGATATTGAGTTTTACAACAGTAATAATACCATATCAGTTTATTTTTATCCATTGCATAATCTAATATAATTTGATATACCGCCGCACTCATTATAGTGCCATAATTTTCTCGAACGGATAGTTGCGTTATATCGGGGTTTGACTGTATATATATATATCTATATGCAGGGTTCGTACACCTCCTGGAAATCCTTAAAAACTCCCGGATTTCGATTTAAAAAATTAAGGGCCCTGGAAAACTCCAGGATTTTACTAATTTTTCTGTAGACTCCTGAAATTTCAGTACCGACTCCTGGAAATATTGTTTATTTTAGTTTTCTTTCTAGTATTTTAAGTGCAAAAAAAATTTTCGTAAGTGCGATCTGCCGAAAATTTTTTGTCGACTCGTGTTTCAAGTGTAATAATCCGCGGCCATGCTTATTGGCGTTCTTGCCACGGACTTAGAGACAAGGACTGTAATCACTTCACTTCGCTGTAGATATTCGTCCCTGCTCTGGCTCTCCCCATATCCAATAATATCGTTCCTGAACTTGCCTCGTAGGCGTTCTCAAACTCTTTTATCGCTTACGTCACTGCGAAAGTATCTCGTGATTGGTGTATGAGCTATATGCTCTTATCTCTTCTTTGGTACACGGATCACGGGTACGTGCTTGTTCTGTTTGCGGCGGTGTGTTGGAAATAATCTGTGCACGTGTGACAGTAGTAAAATTTTAAACCATCCTGAAATTTTCATCCTTTTCAATTTGCCTAAAGATGCCGGGTGGAAAATGCGTTTTCAATGATGCTTGGTTAGAAAAGGAGGAATATAAAATGTGGCTCCGACGATCATCGCAACGTTTTGAAGCAAAATGTTGTTTATGCGATAAGTGTTTTGATATTTCGAATATGGGGGAAGCTGCAATCAAAAGTCACTGTAAAGGGAAAAAACATGAATCGATCGTAACTCTACAAAAAAAGAGACAATCGAACTTACTTAATTATTTTGACAGCGGAAGTTCGCCGACAGTTTCATCCGTTCAGCAGAATCTTTCGACTGTAAATCCATCTTCACTTGATAATTCAATAATGAAAAACAATGCCCAGCTGAAAGCAGAAATACTTTGGACTTTAAAAGTGATAAGCAGTTCCTATTCTTTTAGATCATGTGAAAAATCCAAATTACTGTTTCAAAGGATGTTCCCGGACAGTGAAATAGCTAAAACTTTCTCTTGTGGGGAATCAAAGGCTGCTTATTTAACAGTTTTTGGCCTTAAGCCATACTTTCTGGATTTGTTAAAAGAAAAAGCAAGTAAAGAGGATGCATTTGTTTTACTTTTTGATGAGAGTCTTAATATGGAAAACCAGTGTAAACAGTTGGACTGTTTAATAAGGTTTTGGGATGAACAAAAAGTTTCATCGCGATATTATTCATCGGACCTTTTGGGCCATGCAACGACAGATGTGCTATTTGAAAAAATTTCCGAAAAAATACATGACATTGGGATTTAGCAAGTTATTACAGCTGTCGATGGATGGTCCTAATGTGAATTGGAGTGTCTATGAAAAAATAAATGATCATCTTAAGCAGAATACTAATACACTATTAGTAAATGTGGGTAGTTGCAGCTTACACATTTTGCACAATGCATATCGTGCAGGGTGCTCAGCATTTCCAGAAGTGGAAGAAATGGCTTCATCGCTACACTAGTTTTTTAAAGATTCTCCTGCTAGGAGGGACGATTATTTAACCCTAGATCCTAATGCAAAATATACTGAAAAACTATGTAAGCACAGGTGGCTTGAAAATGTCAGCGTGCTGAAAAGAGTGTTAGAAATCTTACCCACCATGAAAAAGTACTGTGAAAAAGTTAGAGAAAAAATTCCCTAATCCCAAAACAAAAAGTTTTAAAAACATAGAAACATGCTTAAAAGATAAATTATTTGAAGTCAAATGCAATTTTTTCATTTATATTGCAGGAGAAATAGAGCCGTATTTAACCCTCTATCAAACAGATTGGCCAATGCTACCTTTTTTAGCCGGTGATTTAAAAATACTTTTAAAATCACTCCTAAAAAGGTTTTTAAAAGATGAACTGTTTGAAGGCTTGTCTGTAGTAAAGTTGTTAAATATTGATATAGAAGATGAAAATAATTATAAAGATGCATCAGAAATTGATGTAGGGTTTGTAGCAAAAAAAACGATTAAAGATTTAACTAAGAAAAAGTCTATATCTGATAAAGAGGCAATGCTGTTCTACTTGAATAGTAGACGTTTTTTACAAAACTTAACCAAAAAGTTAAAAGATAAGTGCCCACTTAAGTATGATGTGGTTAATAATATTTCATGTCTTGATCCCAGATTACTAATTAAAAACAGAGAGAATAAAAAAGTCAAGTTTAACAATCTGTTATTGCATTTAACAAATTGTAAAAAAATCAATGAAAATATTTGTGATAATATTCTTAAGGAATATGAATTATTCATCGAAGAGTTTCACTCAATGGATATTGAAGTACAGTTTAAAAGCTGTTTAGAAAATTATTTTGATCCAGCTGTAGACCGACTAGATGTGTTTTTTCACAGCTTCTTAGCCAAAAATGTAAATTATAAGAATTTGTGGAGTATCATAAAACTACTATTGTTATTATCTCATGGGCAGGCTTCTGTGGAAAGAGGATTTTCTGCAAATAAAAGGCTGATGGTGGAGAATCTATCTGAGCAGACTATTATAGCAAAGCGTGTTATAGACGACCACATTAAAAGTGTTGGTGGATTGGAAAATGTTGATATTACAAAAAAATTATTGATATCCGCTGCAGGAGCAAGGCAGAAGTATTCTGCATATCTAGAAGATAGAAAAAAAGTTGTTAAAGTAACAGAGAAGAGGAAATTAGTTTTGGATAATTTGGATGAATTAAAAAAAAAGAAAAGATGTATGGAGAAAGACATAGAAGAGTTAAGCAAATCATCAATTACATTTGCTGAACAAGCAGAAGAAACAGGAAAATTATCTTTAATTTCGAAATCTAATGCTCTCCGACGGAGGGCGGAAGAGAAAAAAAATGATCTCAAAAAATTAAATTTAGAGATAGAGGAAAAATGTTTAGCTTTAAAAGATATAGATAGTTAACACTAATTGCTTTTTCAATAATTATTATACTTTGAATACTTTTGCTTTTGAATAATTTGCTTGTTACATTCATTGCAATAAATATTTATTGACTTTAAAAAGAAATGTTTTGTGTTTCTATCTGGTCTAGTCAATTTTTTTAAGTACATGAAATGATTGTAAAATTTACACTAGTAATGCTACTAATTTAGTTTTTTTCCCCTGTACTTTTAGTTTGGCACACAACATAGCCAAAAAAAAAAAAAAAAAAAAAAAATTTAAAAAAGGCTTTGCATTATATTCTAGAACATATAAAAATATGTTGTTATATTGCGTGTATAGATCATACTTAGGGACATTTATGGGACTATATTCTGTATGCAGTGCTGTTTACATTTTGATGTTTGTTTATATGTTTGGTTCTGGCGCCATCGTGGGCGATGCTCAGCAGGAGTGAAGTACCCTGCCGATGGTTATTTAGGCTGGCAACCATAAAAAAGTGTACATCGTCAATTTGGGAATTTGAAATTGTTTTATGTTATGGATGGAAGGGAATGAAATGTGTTATGTTATTGTATGAAAAGAAAGTGTGTGTGTGTTTGTTAGAAATAGGGTGTGAATATAAAGCTAAATAAAAGAAAGCATGTTTGTTTTACGTTATCAGCTGGTGTCAGTGTTTGTTAGAAATGCAGTGTCAATATAAAAGAAAATAAAAGAAAGCATGCTGGTGTTACATTATAAGCCGGTGGGTGTTAGGGACATTTCTGAGTGGTTAATTAAAAAAATAAAGGTAAGTGCTTTTTTTTAATGAATCTTTGCAATTTATAAGGTTTTTAATGTGAATTTTAAATTGATGTTTTTATGTTATCATAAGTGCTATTTATGTACTATTCTAATCATACTGACTTTATATGAGGTATACAACTAGGTTGTTTAATCCACCGATGTTTTTTTGAGTTGAAAACGGGCCAGTGTTTGTTTGCCCAGTTTACATTAGCTGTACAACAAAGTTGCTTAATCCACTGATTTTTTTTTTTTTTTTTTTGAGTTGAAAGCGGGCCAGTGTTTGCCCAGTTTACATTAGCTGTACAACTAGGTAGCTTAATCCACTATAGTTAAAAAACGGTCGACCGTTTGCTCATTTTAAATTGCCTGTTACCTAATTTGCTGATGTTTATTAGCTTAAATATGGACGGTGTATTTTGTTTTAATATTTTTGTTAGTGGAATATTGTGCAATTTTAATGTGTTAAAATACTTTGACTTTGCTGATCGTGCAAATTGGTTGGCGAGAGTCACTGGGGCTTGGTAACCACCAAGCTCCAGCGACTCTCGCCTTGTTTACATGGGGTGTGCACCGGCTTGTATGATTTTACCCATTTATGTATACTCCTGGAAAAATTATATTTTCTCCTGGAAAACTCCTTAAAAACTCCTGGAATTCATACTGCCAAAAAGTGTGGGAACCCTGTATATATAATATATATAAAAATCAGATTTTTTATATGCTTCTCCTTGGTTTGTAATGGGTTTTGTTAAATTTTGATATGCATAATTTCTTTTATATTTTTTAGTACTTACCGTATATCCTGGCATATAACATTAAGTAAATCTAGGATATGTCATGAAATTAATTTTTGTTGTGTCTTATATATACGGTGTATAACATGACCTGAAAAAATTATGCAGTTTTTGAAGTTGTAAGTGTTATTTGCCAAGGTATACAGTAATTTATTTGTATCAGTGGCATATTTTATGGGTTAATTTTTTTTTGGTGATCCAAAAATAATTTTTCTAGTATCAAATTACATAGAAAATGCTTTTTTTTTTCGCTCTCTAAAATGTAGCTTTAGCTTACATTCCTGATCTTCAGAAAAATTTGGGGAGGGGGGGTGTTCAAAAAAAGATCCCGATTTCTGTTCTTGCCAGATTAGCAACTCTGCTTTTAAAAAAAAAAAAAAAAAAAAAAAATATTTGCAATGTGTATTAACAAGATATTCACTATGGTTTTTTAGAGGTAGAGAAGTACCTATGTACTCATTTGCTGTAAATGCTGATTCGTAATATATATTTCTACCAAGTTATGGAAAACAAGGGAAAGTCAAGGAATTGAAAATTAGCCCTTAAAACTCAGGGGGGGGGGGAGGAATCTCATAGAAAATTTAATTTTGCTGGAAAATCCAGCACCAACCCTGGAGTTAAAAAAAAAAAATTGCAGCTTTTTTACATTCTTTTACGGCTTTCTTCACTTCATCCAATGTCAAATTACTTCCCTACTGATGCTTTCTCACTATTGGAAATGGATATGTACCAGATGAGTCATCTATTTTAAGCGGGGATTTTTTAATTGGTTTACATTTTCAGAACAAGAGTGGCACCAGTGAGGGGTCCATAACCCCCTTCCGAACTTTGATTTTACAACAACACCCCTCCGTTATGCCCCTTGTACTAAGAATATGGAAGTATTTAGCAATAACCTTGTGTACTGAGTATAATATAAAAGTCTATCGTGGATCTGTTAATCGGTGAAGTGGGTCCTGAAAACTCTTTCACACCTGTAAAGATTTTATATAATTTGATGATTTTTTGTAGGTCAAATTGATTGAATTGAAACCGTATTTGATCCATTGTTTATGGAGAATTGAGGGAGGAGCATAATTTTGATTACTCTTATCAATATTTTGATTACTATTAATTACCTTAGTGAGGGGCACATAAAGTAGTCACTTGGTACTTATTAATACTGGCGTACCATCAAGTACTAACACTATTTAGTTATTTTTTGATAACCTTAAAATTCTTGACAAATGTATTGGGGGGAAACTAGGAATTTCAGTTTAAAAATTAGTACAAACCTTGTTTAAAATGAGTATTTTGAAGTTCCATTACCAACAAGTTCTTAATTTTTTTTTTTTTTTTTTGAGCAAGTTAATATCAGTGTTTTTTTTTTTTTTTGTGTTCCAGGTATCCTGCAATTCTGTGTATTTTAAAAAAAATGAACAGAATTCTGGGGTTTTATAACAAAAGGAAAATTACATTGAAAATTATTTTCAATCATTTCAATTTGTCTTCCCTCCTTCCCCGTGAATGTTTGCTTAAGCATTTCTTTATTGATATCTTCAATGCCGTATGATTAAAAGTTAACCTTTATATTTAATTTTTGGCGATTTAATGTATCCTGAAGTCATAATCTTCAATTTAATGTTTTATTATTGTAAATTTTAATATTGATAATAAAGGGAGGGAGAACGAAATTGCATTGAAAATTATTTTAAAGTATTCAAAGTTCAGCCTTTTCCCTCCTGCTTGTGAATTTTTTACTAAGCATTTCTTTATTAAAATCTTCAATGCTGTGCCTCTGATTTGGGCCTCAGGATTTTTCTTTATTTTCTCAGCTTTTAAAAATTTAAAACTCCTCAATTTTCTTCATAAGGTTCACAAAATCAGTTATACGAAATTAGATATTTCAAATTTTATTTTGTAAGTTATCTTTTTATAATTTTTAGGTATTTTGACTGATTTGTATTTTCCGATATTTTTTTGGCAAATATTAAAATTGAATGTATTTACATTGTACAACTTAGCACTGCCCTATTACTTAAGTTTATGTGCATGCATGTCATTTACAAAAAAAAAAAAAAAACTGTCTGTATTGATTATACATGTATTTTATGCTGAAACTAAATGCAGAAAAAAATCTAGCTTTTTGACGTTAAAAAGCAGGAGATTTCGTGCATTTTAATTTTGGAAAGTTGGCATGTCTGGAGAGGGAGGATTTCCGAAGGAAAAAGTAGTTGTAATTATGTTGAAAATATTAAAGTAGCTGAGAATATTTTGTTCTTGGTAAAGTTACGTCATTTATATTCTGGTGAAAATGTTCATTTTTAATAAATTTTTTAGGCTCCAAACTGGTATGAGAGGTGCATTTGGTAAACCCCAAGGAACTGTTGCACGTGTCGACATTGGACAAATGATAATGTCTGTCAGAGCCAAGGATCAGCATAAAGAACATGTGATTGAAGCTCTTCGTAGAGCTAAATTCAAGTTCCCTGGACGCCAAAAGGTAATTTACATAACACCTTTTCTAAGTTCAAATTCCAATAGCTGGCATTTTTTCTTAATCCTCTCAGTTCAATTTGTAGACAAAAATCGGTTCAAAAAAAAATTTTTTTTTCATATTTCAAATCTATATACATTGGAGAATTGAATTGTGCATTTTTTTTCTTTCTAGAAAAAATTTTTTTTATATAGATTTTTATCATGAGAAACTAATATTTAACTCTAATTTATTTCACTGGTTAATCGGTGAAAATGCAGGATGCTATCCTCAATACAGGAAGAAAAACACCTGCCCGTGGATTGAGCAAATTTTGCTACATTTCACAGGGCGTCTACTATCATGCAAAGGTCACGAAAGTCAAGAAATGAAGTATTAGGTCACGATTAGCGACTCAACTCCCTTTTTCCGTTTCATTCAAATTCTTAGTTGACGATTTTCGTAACTAAATTTTCTAAACTTTTGTGCACCATTTTTACAGTTTTGTTAATAAACGTACAGTTTACCGCATAATTCTGTCGATCTTTGTTGTAGAGATTGGAATTTTGAAATTGGGGCTTATTCGCTGATCACCCTGTATATTAATAGTGTTAAATTTAAAAGTATAATTTTTCTTCATTCTATCAGTATGATGCAGGGGTGCAGAAACTGTTTTTGCTCTCAACATTTCTCTCAATCCATATGCAAATTTCCCCAAAATTTTAAGATATGTTTATAAACTTGCATAAATTCTGTATTACCATAAGTGTAAAAATATTTGCAATGTACAAGCTACATACATGTTTACTAAATAGCAATTGGTCCAAGTTAAGAGAAATCAAACTGCTGATCGGTGAAAAAGTTGAAAAAAAAATCGCTTTAAAAATGGGAAAGAATAACTCGAAGAATTTTGTAATTCATTGTTAAAATCGAACTCAGCTGTATATTTTCTGCAAAATTTCCCCCTATCCTAGATTGCTGGATCGTACATATTCTGCATCCCTGGCACGAATGTATTTTTGATATTAGTGTTTCGTATTTGTTATCTTCAAGAAAAGGTCAAGAAATCAAGCTTACTTTATATGGTAGACACTAGAGATGAGACGGGCTCAGCCCGACTCGGGCTCGGGCTCTGTAATTCACGATTTCGGGCGGGCTCGGGCTCGTGAAAAGTTTCTTCTTTGTTGAACATACTCCTTGAAACAGATTTTAAAAAGTGTTTCATGGGATAAATAGACGTACTTATTTCAAAAAATAGCGGTACGGGGGACTAGAGGGTGTGTTAAGCTCCAAAATTTATTGTATCCTCTTAATGAAGTAGTTAATTTTATTTGTCTTTAGCTGAAATTTCGGGCTCGGGCTCCAACTTTAATAATATCGGGCGGGCTCGGGCTCCAACTTTAATAATATTGCTCGGGCTCGGATTAAAAGTCTTCGGGCTCGGGCTTCAAAAAATGAGCCCGAACTCATCTCTAGTAGACACCCTGTTTCAGTTGCCCATGGAAATCGCGGGATGATCAGTCCGAGGGTTAAGTTAACCTTTTAACAATGTATTAAACCTGGATATTGTGGACGAAAAGTGTCTTATGTTGGAGTAGAAAGAAAGGTATCAAGTATCTGTTCCAAAATACAAGCAAATTGCCAGTATCCAGGCTAACAAACTTATGCTAAACAAGATAGGGAGGTCGTGATTTTTTTTTATTGCTGTGATGCATCCTAATCTTAAAAAGCATTCACTGACACCTAATGAAAAATCACAGGTTAAAAGCAACAGTGCCTTTTCCCAACTGAATAGGATGTGCATTATATCCATAAATGGAATTGTGTTTTCCATACTTAAAAAATCAGGGATCACTCTAGAGCGTTTCAGGGGGCGGCCCGCCTTGGTTGGAGACCATATCATATCTGCCAACTTTTACGGATTATCCGTAAAATATACGGATTTTGGCGTTAATTTACTGATGTATGGAGCAGGGATGCTACACCTGCGACAAACTGAGACAAAACCGCTGGCCTGCGCCATTTTGCGACATTCGGTATGATTTTGGCCGTATCTGCGCACTTCTGAGCCAAAACAGCGAACATGAGTAATTTTGAATCTGACTCACAGGAGCGCGTACAGCGCGACCACGTGTTGAGAGTTGTGCCGAACATTCCGGTCCTCAAAATAAACCTCCGGCCGGTATTGGAGAAAGAAAAGCTGCCGGTGTAAAGGCAGGGTGCATGGCGACTTGAAAAGTGCTTAAAAGGTGCTTGATTTTAAAAATTGTTTTCAAGCACTCTTGAAAGTGCTTATTTTTTTCATAAATTCCCTTAAGGTGCTTGAATTTGTAAGGAAGTGCTTATTTTTTTCTGAGCTTCCGGCAGAAACCTTTATAAACACTATGCCGCTACGAAAAAAAACTTTTTCCCTCCCATTCCCATCCCATGCTTATTCATCTTGAAACCGGAAGAGCGTGCCTAAAAGCGGGTGCAGGTGGTTCACTGTTGACCATGACATGACAATAGTAATGCTGACTCACATTTGCTGGCATAAGAGCTAGTCCGGGCTTGATTGTTCTTAAACTACTGAATATCAACCAAAACTAGTCTGTTGCATCCGATGCGAGTTTAATCATTCTACCCCCCCCCCCCACACACACACACACACACACACACACACAAAAATTCATCTATAAGTTATGTTTTTTCGCCGTGTGGCTTTGCGCCTTCTGAAGGAGCACTTTATCGAATAAACACTGCCTTTATGCTATTATTATGGTAGAAAGTCAACTACGAGTAACTGGCGAACTCGAGAAACGCTGAGTGCTTTAAAATAAATCCCTATGTTATAAATATCAAAAGTAATAAATTAATAGAAACATGGAGTTGTCGCACAACATTCAAAGCTTAAAACAAACAATTTGCTGAAGCACGCTCACTACGTAATCAACAGCTGGCCGTCCATGAAAAAAAAAAAATTGTTTGACTGGAGCCTCCTCATCCGCTCGCTTCCGAACTTTTTGTGAATGCAAGAAGTTTTTTACATGTTATTTATTTATTTCCAGAAATTCGCCTTTGTGAATATAAAAATTCATATGTTTTATATGAAATCGGACACCGATTAATTCGAAAATGGAAATCGTAAGCTTCGTAAAATAGCGGTAAATACTTTAAAACATTATATGGGAAGGGGGATAAAAGGAGATATTTTTACCATTTATCTCCCCCTTTCTCCCGAAATATATCTCAGTGCGATGCTTTTTTTGGGGGGGGGGGGGAAGAGATCGTGGATGCGGCGTTTCTTCCATAAATTACGGTAGTAATTTTGAAATTTACCTATTCATACTTGTCAATTTATGTGCTTTCAGTTTGAAGGTTGCACTTTTTTACAGATTATTATGATTTTACGTGAAACTCCCGTTTTTTTACATTTCCTACGATTTTACGCAAGATTTTTTAAATTTGGCATCTTAATAATAATTTCATAGAAACCAAACATGTGTAAAGTGCAGTTGCAATTGTTATGATTTCAGGCTTGCTCCACTTAAAAATGAGGTGGCCACCCAAAAAATTCAGGCCATTGCAAAAGAGCTTGGAGAAGCTGAAAGGGGAAACAGATTTAAAAATTTTCTTCTAGAGATAAACTGAAATAAAATAAATAAAATTAGTTGAAAGAAACAAACTTGAAAAAAAAGAAAACTAATTTTAGTTGAGACATACAGAGACAAAAAGGAATTTTAATTGAGACAAACTGAGACAAAAAGGGATTTTGATTGAGACGATGCTGAGACAAACTGGGGTTTCAGCTGTAGCATCCCTGATGGAGATGACTAGTAATTTTACGAATTGCTTGGCAAATTTCGAAGTTCGCAATTTCTAACAATTCCATAGGTGCCAATGCTTTCGATTTACCCGAAAGGTTTCCAAATTTAACTCAGTTTTTCGATCGGAAAGAGATTTCTTCGGATTTTTATAATTATGTTTTGCGATTTAAAAAATTTTGTCCAATGCTTTGCCAAAAACTTACTTTTAATGGCAATGTTTTGCACTAGATGGTGCTAAAAATCCGTACGTACTGGAATAAGTGCTTCGCATTTTCCTCATTAGATGGTAGCACACGGTAAAAGCATGTTTGGAAACAGAACTCCTTAGAACATTTTGTGGTGTAGATTTTTCAGCCATGGAGGTTATATTTTCTGTGTAGCTAGGAATTTTCGGATGTAAACAGTAAATTTGCGAATGGCAACACCACACTTTCCCGCAATCGCGTACGCAGAGAGTATTTATTATCGTTCAGCTGTGTGGTTGTTTACATTTGATTTTACTTAAAACGATTTAAACGTATGCATTAAAATGTCAAAGCGATATTATCAATGTTAGTAGAACAGGAGTAGAACAACTGATGAAATGATTGATTCATTGCAAGTAGAATTCAGCAAACTTCAAGTTTTGGATATTCCTGAAAGCGTAAGCAGCAAAGAGCGTATTGATACACAGTGGTTTGCAGTAGGTGAATTGAAAAATTTCACTGGTGAACTTGAATTCAAGAACATTTCTGAGGTCATGTTAACAATTTTGACTATTCCACACAGTAACTCAGAATGTGAGAGGATCTCCAGCCAATTAAAGAAAAACAAAACAGATTTCAGATCTACTATGTCAAATGACACTTAGAAAACTTATTAGTATTAAAATCTTGCTAAAATGCTATGAGCAGGTCTTCGATAATAATTTTCCTAAAAAAAGCAAAATCTTGTTCAACAGCATTTGTTAATACAAAATAATAAAAATATATTTATTGATATAAATAATTTCTTTGTTTATTTTCACATTTAAAAAAATCTGCATATTTATAGTGTATGTTATCTCTTCACTGAAAAAAGTGCGCTACTGCGCTATGTCGTGTTAGGACTACAGATTTTCCACCTTAGCAAATTGGCACCTATGCAATTCAATCTTTTTCCATCCGTCTAGAGAATATATATTTTCCCTTCAGCACTCTTTTATTTAAATCTCCAATGCCATAAGAGTAAAAATTGATTCCTATTTTGAAATTAAAATTATTTTTTAAACCTCCCTTTCCTCTTTCAAGAAAACCAGTAAAAAAAAAAAAAAAAAAAACACTTCATTGAATGGGGCAGGTTCAGATTTTCAATTCAATCTTTTTCCATCGCTCTTGTGAGTAAATATTTTTCTTTTACAACTCTTTCATTTAAATCTTTAATGCCGTAAGGACAAAAACTGATTCCTATTTTAAATTTAGTTTTTTAACCCCCCTCCCTAATTAAACCAGGTAAGGAAAAAAAACACTAAGTAGAGCAGGCTCAGTTATGAATGAAAAGCAACAAGAG
Source organism: Cheiracanthium punctorium (assembly GCA_038373885.1). Lineage (NCBI taxonomy): Eukaryota > Metazoa > Arthropoda > Arachnida > Araneae > Cheiracanthiidae > Cheiracanthium > Cheiracanthium punctorium. The sequence continues at coordinate 68,357 of JAWZYV010014759.1, forward strand.
CACGAGTTATTTGTACCAAAAAAATAAATGAACTCAGTTTTACTGATGGGAGGTAAAAATTTACTGAAATGAGGACATAATTTTACTGATAATTTTCTAAGGTTGGCAGGTATGCCAAATAAAAATGTACATTTGTATTTATTTAGATTTAATTTTCCAAAAATTATAATCATTACTGTAAAATTCTGTACCCCCCCCCCCTTTTTTTTTTTTTTTTTTTTAACATAAATTTGTGATTTACTGTAAAATATTTAAGAAATAAAACCCCAGGTCAGTGTTTTTGGGATATTCTGTGTACACTGACAAGTAATTTTTCTTTAATGGTACAAGTTGAAATTAATTTTTAAAAATATAATATTAGCTAATTTCTCCTATCTATAATTATCTGCAACTTATTTTTGTTTTCCCTTCAATTGTTGAAATTTAACTAGATTTAAAAATTGCATTTTTCACATCTTTAGTATTAGAATATTTCCAGTCGTAACTGACAGACATTGTAATATCTAAAAATTACTAAAGTTTGAATTTGGGGTATAAATAAGTGTTTAGTACCTGAAATTTAAAATCAAAACTACCATGGCCTACGTTTATTATAAAATCTATTTTTTAATCATTTAAAAGTAAAAGATTTAAAGCTTTATATTTTTAATTTTAATCAATTTAAAAAAAAAAAAATATTGTTCAAGTTTTACTATCCCAGATGTTCGGTGAACAGGAGTTATTCAGTTTTGGCCAACTTTTTTAAAGGGAACTAACTATACCCATTTTATTCTTAATTTAAAAAAAAAAATATTCAATTCTATTTCGTGATTGCTTTCTTGCTTAAAAATGAAATAGAAAATTGGAAGAAGTTCACAAAAATTAGAAAAAATTCACAAAATTAGGTAAAATTTCACAAAAATAGGACCTTGGGAAAGAAACCTGCACTGACCCCTGCTAGAGGTCAAGTTGCCCAGGACAAACCTTTGTTTTGGCGCTCCCTTCTTTCCATTTCGTATACAGAGAGAAAAGTTGCAGTGACACTGAATACGATAAAATTTGAATCTGAAACGGGATGTTTTCGGTCACTTTTGAGTCCAAAAATTGGCGTAATTATTAAAAAGTTGTTGGCAAAATCAAATTCCCGTTATTTTACGATTACAAAAAAAATTTTTTTATGTTTTTTTTGTTTTGTTGTTATTGAAACAAAGCATAATGGCTGCCTTATACTATTTTTGTAAAAGTGTAGATTTCACTGAATGAAAAAATTAGGTTTCAAAATTTGTTTAATCATTTGCTTAAAAAATTGCTATTAAGAAAACACATTTTCGGACATAAAAGTATGTTTATAAAAGCTACCCTTATGTGTTTGTAGACAATAAAAAGAAAAGTTGCCCTTTTTGTGCAGGGATGAGATTCTTCAGCATTTTAGCTGATTTCAGCTTTTTGTGAATAAAGAGGAAATCACTTCTGTCTTTTTTCTCTGAAAATTCTGTTTTCTGTGAATTCCTGATTGTAGTTATTAGTTAACTGTGTGATATATTTCTCTCCTAGCATGTTCCTATGTTTTTCTTCGCTTAAAACTTCTCTCATATTAATTAGATATAAATATCATTTGCAAATTTTTGCTCTCGTATGATTTCAGCTTGAATGCCTGAGAGGAGTATGTGTGTGGTAGTGCGAGAGAAGCGAAGTGATGCAGAATGTGAACCCTCACTGCCTTTAGGAGCAGTAAAATATGCCCCCCCCCCCCCCTCCCCATGGAGAGTAGAGATTATTTCCCGGCAGTGAGAAAGACAGCTTGAGTTGCTGAATGTAAATGGGTTATTAAACTGAAGGGCCCACTAAAGCTACACTGAATTCTCTTTTATTACACTACTATTTTGAAACCATGTCAAAAGAGAATCCATTCTAATTTTAATGATTCTACAGCTGCCAGCTGTACCTGATTTCCATGGAGACTACTCAACTCTGAACTTTTCTTTGGGTCTTCCAGTGTGAAAATTTCTTATCTTTCTTTTCCCCCCCCCCCCCCCTCCCTTAGCTTCCTTCTACTTTCAAATATATGGGCTGTGTAAGTAAAGGGTCCCATTTCTGGAGACCCCATAGCAGAAAATGTGAGACATATGTTGCAGATTTTTTTTTTTTTTTTTTTAGTCTGCAGATTACTTTCATAAGGGTATTGTGTACGGATTCTTTTTTATGGTCATGAAAAAAAATTCCTCTTCTAATTCTCAATAGGAGCATTTTCTGCTGGAAAATGCAATATTTTTTTTTCCCCTTGCAGCTCTCAGATCCCAGTTTAATACATGTTTACATTTTGCTTGCCTGTTGATCTAATAAAGTTGCTAGCAATTAGTTTTTCAATTAATATAGTGTTTCAAAGATATTCTAGGCAGCAAATGTATGCAGATAGCAGATATAAAAGGAAATTTTGGGTTCTCTTTTAATTGTCTTTTTTAAATCCTCGAAAACCTTCAGTTGGCTTGCAGCTGGATAAAGCTGCCTGCTTGGAATGCAAGAAATTGGTGTTAGTATAAGAAATTGAAAACATTACTTACGATTTCATGAGGGGAAAAATTAGCTATAAATCTGTTTCCAATCCAAATTGTTAAAGGCTGTTAATGAGCTTTCAAAAGAAAAATGCGTGTATTTATTAAGTTTTTTACACACACACACTTTCAATTCCAGTATCAAAAGCTTCCTGTGAAAGTTGGGGATCGGTCATTGAGAAAGTGAGCAAAATGCGATTAAGATGTACAGATGGCAATGACGAACAAGCTGTTAGAACTGTAGTCATCGAGTGTTTATATTTCTTAGTGGCCGTCCATCTGGTTATACAGGAACCAGAAAATTTTTGAAAGCTGTATTCATTTCATGTTGGAGTCTCTTATTACAAACATTTTGCTAGAGTCAGTACGAACAAAATTATGGACAAAAATATCTCTTCTCTTGTGATATCAAGAATAATGAATAATGCTAACTGTTTACCTTGCTTCATGTATTTAAAACTGCTATGGTTTTTGGACCTGATTAATTAACTGATTCATGTCTGCTTTTATGCAATTTAAACTAAGAATGCCAAAAAAGTTTTGCTGTGTAACTATCACATTCTATCTAGAAAGTTTTTTCATAACACTGTCCTACTCAATAGATTATTGCTGTAAAATTTGACAAAAAACCTACCAGAAATGTTTTTCTTGAAACTATCTATTTACATAAAGTTTTTCTCTTTATCCAAGTCTGTTAACCAAGACAACTGAAACAGGTTATGTTTTATTCTCATTACATTGTGTATGTAAATTTGTATTAGTTTGATCATGTCTAACTGATTAACTAACATTAGATAAATGAAAGCTCTCGATAAAATATGCTTACTGAATCCTACACCCTGTTTTTTTTCGTTATACACACTATGCTGCAAATTATTTTCATTGCCTAAAAAGCCGTCACAGGTGGTCAGAAAAAGTTCTGGGTCTGGAGATACACTTTAGATATACCCCTGTCATTAACCATCTTTATAAATATTTGTGAAGTAATTTTTTATCTGCATATTTTATAAATTAGCAATCAATTGACTATATATTTATGAACCAGGCATGTGATTTTTCCGTGAATTAGTGGAAAATCCGCTAATTTTAAATAGCTGATTAGCAGACTTTCTGCGAATTTTAACATTTTCAGAAACTTCTGCGATTTTTAATCTTTTCAGATCTTCAAACGAATTTCTGATTTTCTTCAATCTGGTTATAATTAAAGTACTTTCGTATAATAAAAAACTGTGTCATTCTTGGTCATTCTGTGCTCTGTTTATAAATAAATGGAATCCGGTTGGCTCACCAAACTGATCGTGTGTTTCCGCAGAGGACTGAAGTAAGCTAGAAACATCAATGGGATTAATCCGATTGGCTGCTGAGCTCATCACTTTTTAAAACGCCACATATTGTATTGTTAATTAGTGATATTAAAGCACCAGATTCTTTTGGTATTGTATATTTGTTAATAACAGACGTATAATACAGTATAGGATTGATTATCCGGAATGGTCAGGACCGAAGATTTTTGTGATTTTGGGTCCTTTTTCCTGTTAATTTTGCTGATTTAATAATACAGTACGAAGTCTCAAATCTGGAATCGTCGGGACCCTGGCAATTCTGGGCATTTGAAAACCAGACTTTTTACCCTCTGCACCCGCTTGAAAGCTTTTTTTCGATCTCCTTTTACACAAGAAACAATCTCATAAATCGCAAATATTTATTTCGCAACATTATTTTTTACAAAATATCTCCGCAATTTTTGTTTGCCGCATTGATTTAGGTTTTTCATGCCTTTTCTTTAATTACAGTTACTGTCCTTATTTCTTGCGCCGTAGCAAAACCCTGCTGCTGACATCGTTCAATGAACTAATCAGTCTATCAATGCGAATTTTTTCGTCACGTACCTCACTATCACTGATTTTATATGTAAAAGTTCATAAAAGGATCAACTCCTATGGTGGAGGGAAAAAAAAGAATGAAAAACTGGGCATATGCTCTCAAATTACGACAGATGTATAGAAGAGAGGGTGGGGAGAAAAAAAACCAACTTGGTCAGCTGGCTCAGTTTATTTAAATCTTGGAGACTGGCGGCCATTCTTGATTTTAGGTCCTTCCGGATAATCGGTCCTATACTGTACTTATATACCTAATATGTTCGAAAATTTTGTCTCCTCTCTCTCTTGTCTAAAATTTCAGCTAATTTTTTTCATGGCCAATCACATCCCTGATGAACATTTAATATATGAGTTGTTTTTCATTACTGTGTCATAAGATTGAAGACAAAAATTGGAAAACAAAATTTTAATTTAACTTCAGTGTTTTCTTTCACTAAAATTGCCTCTGTGATAAATTTTGTACTGTGGTATTATCTTGTATCTTTCATTCCTGGTGTAAAAAAGATGTGTATTCAGTTGCTGAATACAAAAGATAATTAGTCAAAATAATTTTGTACAATACTGTAGTAACTAAATTTTAAACTAGTAATATACAGTGTTACAACATGGCACTTCTCGTATATAGTCTATAAAACAAATTTTGTAACTATCTGTTCACTCGTTTTAGTGGTAGAATCCTGTTTATAGGGGAAGTCTAATTATGTCAAATATAATTTCCATCCTGTGCTATGCAGATATCCGGCGGTATTTCGAATATTGAAAAGACTGCCAGATATCATTTACATCCCTAGTATAAATTGATATTTTTACACAAATAAGTGTAATAAAAAAGTGTGTTTATAAATAAACCCTTTGACTTGTTAAATATTTTCTTAAACTATGTCGGTGAATGCTAGTGTTGCCAAATGAATTGATATAAAAAGCTTATATTTTTGTTTAATTTGGCATCAAATCAGTGTTCTTGAAATCACTTATATTACTTGGCAGCTATATACATTTGTTCATGCATACACAATGTTTTGTCACCATTAAAAAGTTACATTAGTTACTGGATCCTGTGTTATAGGGGAGTGTCTGCTGTGGTTGTTTAATATAGGTCGGTGGTTCCCAACTTTCTTGTAAACCCCTTCTAAAATCTGGAAGAAATACGTGAATACCTTTTTATAGTCGTGTAGTTGCAAAATATTTTCACAAACCACTTGTTGGAAACCAATAATATAAATTGTTTATGAATTAATTCACCTTGTAATTACTATTTTGAGTCATCAAGAAATATTAATTTGCAACATACAGAATTTCTCATATGTGAAATGGCTGTCCCAAAGTGTGATTTCAGTATCCATTAGAATTGTCTTAAAATGTATTCAGTGTCCTTGGTATTATTTTATCATAATTTGTAAGAACATATAATTTCTTTTAATAGATTGCTGTGTCTAAAAAATGGGGCTTCACAAAATGGGAAAGAGAAGATTTTGAAGATATGAGAGCAGATGGTCGTCTTAAACCAGATGGTTGTTATTGTCATTATCACAACAATCATGGACCTTTTAATAAGTGGGTTGATATTCAGAGAGAACTGAGAGGACTTGACTAATGTAACAATTCTGATTAAAGTCTTCTTGCTTCTTGATATAGTGTTTTTATTTTTTAAAATTTGTATAAAAATTGCATTATTAAATGTGTTAAGTCATGATATTTTTAATTTTTCTGCCCATAATTTGCCATTTGAAGACACAAAAATTACTTATACTGTGCTGCATAATGCATACGTGCCAACTCTTCTAGTTTTGACTGAGGACTTCTGTTTTTTAAGCTATCTTCCAGTCTTCTGCCAGAAGATAAAGAAATATTAGTTTTTTAAAATTTTTAGTCAATATATCGAATTGTATTGACCTGTGCAAAAAATTGTAAATTAATAAATCTATTTGAAAATAATTCATTAAAGTAATCATTTCGACAGCTAACAGCACGATGCTGTTGTATGAGTAAGGTCAAAGCGTTTGTAAGCAAAACTTTTCTCGATGGTTTAAAAAAAAAAAAAAAAAAAAAAAAACTTCATGTATTCCTCCCTCAGTGATTCATCATTAGAAAATTTGTTACAGTAGAACATCGAACTATCGTTTTTCAAGGGGTGCGTAATAATGCATGTGCGGGAAAACAATGACTGCGGGTTAAAGTCAAAATACGAAGAAAACAGTATTTATGAATACACACAATGTATACAGTATACCAAAAATACTAAGTTTGTTGACAAACTGTAAAAGAAACAAACTGAAGTTGTGTAGAAATTAAGTAATACTCATTTTTAAAAAGTCAGTGATTTTACACTGTGTTTTTCATTAATCCTTTAATTAAATAAAATTTTCAAGATTTACAATATTTTTTTTGTCTATGTGTATTCATGTTTGTACGTAAAAGCCATTCAATTTCAAATACTGTTATTGAGTAGGATGAACTAGGCTCTAGTGTTGGCTCAGTCTCATCGGCATGAATATTATTCTCAGCTTCTTCGCAATTATTTTCATTTTTTGCATCACCCTTCTTCCATTCATAGGTTACCGCATGTTGCTTTAGGATTCTTAGGATACCGCAAGTCTTAGTTTATTCAAAGTTCCTAACGTAAGCCTTGTTTTCTGTGAGTAATAGAAAAAAATCGTCCCAGGTTCGTATATTTTAGAAACATCAGGCATGAAAGAGATCCGCTTTTTTCAATCTCTTTGAGGCTGTTTCTGAGATCGATGCAAAACAGTCGAGAAATTGCGACCGAAAAATGTGGGGGGAGGGGGGGGGGAGCGAACGAACGCCATTTTTTCTCCTTCACAGTAAACCATGCTGTAAACAAAGATGCGTTCCTAAGCCTACACATCGTATCTATCACCCTAAATTATTGGTGTAGCGGAATGGAGAAAGGCATAACTTGTGCCAATCGGCCGAATGACGATCGCGCAGGTTGAAAGTAGGTCATGCCTTACTGTTGAAATCGCACCGGGGAAATTGCCGAAGTTGAATTACGGGATGACTGATAATGGCTGTTATGTGAACCAGGTGCGTAGCCTGGAAAATTTTTCGGGGGGGGGGGGATATGAACTATATGTGTATAAATAGATGGAATTTCATCACTAATCCAAATGCCCCTGATGTGAACAGCTTCTATTGCTACTTTTATTTGTCGTGTGTTTGGAATTGTACCGCACACGCTCTGAAACGCATGTGGGGAAATTGCGTCATCAGTTTGTGACGATGATGTTTCATTAGTTAACCAAGATAACATTATAAATATGGATATTAATTTAAACAATGAGCATAAAGGTTGCTCAGTAGATGCGAGCAAAAAAAAATAAATTTAAATTAGTGGTTGAATAAATCTATTAAAGTCAAACTACCGGCAAAAGTTATGGATCATGAAGAAGAAATAGAAATAAAAGTAGGGGATATATATATGCGATAGATTTAGTAATAGAGGTTATTTTATGAGAATTTAATGACATTACGTTTTACGACTCAACGTAAAAGTGTAGCAGTTAATGTTTCGTAGATGTATTAAATTAGTAACGTGTCTTCTGACCTTAAATTACAAGCCAAGAGCAAGCTGCGTTTAGTCTATTATTTTGCATCAAAATTTAAGTATAATTAGTACAGTAGAGAATCCGGAATGCTCGGGACCGGACCCATTCCGGATTTTGTGATACTGGCTGCGAACTTTACAGATTTCCGGAAGTCTTCCGAGGTAAGCTGTAGCATAGGCCCTTCTGCATTTTAGCGTGTATTATGACGTTAATTAATATTAACTGAAACTCTATTAAATAAAAACTTTAAAAATATGCACACGATTATATATCTCTGATTAAAAAAAAGAATGAATGAATAATACAGTATGTTAAAGATGAAGTAATCCATTAAAAAATTCAACAGCTATGTTATCGAGCCGAGCAACGATTATTTCAGACGGATGACGATTGCTGCAACTAAATTAGCTGAAAATATGCAACTTATATAATCTTAAAATGTTACTCAATGTTTTTTCATACATAGTTTCCGATTGAAATAACTCATCCTACACTGCAATTCAGCGGGCTACGGAAGGACGGATAGAGCAGTTGCGCAATTTTCGGATCAACTGCCGCCTTTCCTCGGCTTGTTGATTTGCCTAGCAATTTATTACGCAACCCAACATTTCTTCACACATCTGCAGTTCTTTGAGAAGGGGGGGAGGGAAACAGTCATTAAGCAGACCAAATCCCGTTCATCTTTGTTTACATTTAACAGACTAGATGAATCATCAACACTTGAAGCTGTGCGCCTGTGTGTGTGCGTGCTTAAAGGACACATATTTTTCTCCCCATTAAAGCAAGTCATTCTATAGCATAGAATCTATTTACGTTACGAGAAATCGAAAATTACCGCACAAGATCTAACAGCAACTCGCCGATCGTAAAGTGAAGAAAGGCACGAGTAGTCAGGATCGATCATTCTGTTGGGTCAGTGTGATAAAAATCAGTTTCTAATAAAATTGTTCTAAAGATTAAAACATAAATACATAAATAAATTTTTAAAAAGTAAATGGTTGCCTGCCCAGTGTTTTTCCCAGGCTTTGTGTCACCCAGCAAATAAAGGCCAGCTGAGGCTTACTTTGTTTTTTTTTTTAAAACTTTGTAATATCCAAAGTTTTTATTTTATTTAAGTGAAAAAAAGAGCAGAGCTATCTAAAAGTAGTAAAGTTTCTTAAAATTTAAATGTACCTTTAGCTTTGGTGTAAACATCATAAATTAAATCTACCTCTTAAACTAGATTTTTCCTTCTTAAACATAAGGTAGAGTTGAGTTGTTTCATAGTTCAGCTTCTGAATAAATACCAGAGATTGACAGGCAAATTGCATAAACCTATAGGCAAACTTCTGACCTTGATTCTAGACTTGAAAATTAAATAACTACAGGTAAATTTCTGACCTTTAATTGTGCAAACCTATAGATAATTTTCTGACCTTATTTTATTTTGCTTTAAGACTATAAGCTATAATTCCTGGTAATGCTTTTCATTCATGTTCTTAGTGTCAGGTAAATTTCAGACCTTGTTTTCTTTATGCAAATTATTTTGAGTAGCTCTGCATGCATAATTTGCAGTAACTGTTAAATTAACCTTTTCTGATTAATATATAATAGAATGGTTTCAGTGTGCTGGTATATAGATATGTGCTTCATAGATGGAAGGCTGTCTTCCACTCTTTGTTAGATGTTTGCTGCTGTTGTTATCAGAATTGTTAATAATGGTTTATGGAAGACAGTCATTTTATTATACATTTTTTTTTTTTTGGTTTTTAATCCATTTAACCAATTGTTCATAAAGACGATGTGTTTATACTAATAAAGAAAAGTTAGTTGCATTTTTGAAGTGATTTATTGAGCAACAAAAGTTAAACATTATGCTCATCTGACACATTCTCCTGGTACGCGCCTGCGCTTAGCTGCGATCGACGAAATTCTTTCCAATTTAACAGGTTTTCTTATTTTTACGTATATTCAATTGAAAACGGTCTTTCAAAGAAGAAAATGAGGAATAAAAAGGAAAATAAAATCCGTTTTTATATGCTTATAGGGAGGGAAAAATATGGAAAAAAAAAAAATTCCGGATTTCGTGTCCCCTACTGTATTAGGTAATTAAAGTGTGCTTGGAGTTTAGCAAGAATATAATCTTTGATTACATAATTATTATTGGGGGGGGGGGGGTCGGGATTGATATTTATCCCTTTCGACACTGGTTTAGGAATGTCCTGATTTTAGGTTCAGAAAAAATGATTTCAACACTTTTTAATAAATTTTTATCATGTATAGAAAATGGGGGAAAAATTTTTGTACTATCGTTTTTTAAGAATGGAGTGATATATTACTGGAAGAAATTACTGTACAAAAACAGTTGTTTTTCAATCTGTAAATATTTGGTTACCTTTATTTCCACCATAAATTGACCCTTCTTATAGTGTACTGGCTGGTGAGAAAATGTATACATGTGTATATATATATATATATAATATAAAATAGCTTAACTTACATAAAATGGATTCCCAAGTGAAATATTAATTGAAAGCACATTATAACAGATATAATACATAATCATGAAAATAAAAATGAAATCCAGAGGCTATAAATAAATTTGAAACAGGGCCAACAAAGCCGAAAATTGGGATAAACATGTCATAAGCAATCACATGTGTTTAAATATATACATACATATGTATTATATATACACATACGTATATATATATATATATATATATAATTTTTTTCACGTTAAATTTTGTGTTCGGGTAGAGTTCAGCTTTTTTGATCAGCTTGCACTTTCATGCCTGAAACATGCATAAAACTCTTAATTTGTAAATTATTATAATACTAATCTAATGCATCTAGAATGTATTATTTTAATAACTATATAGCCTTTTATTACTAAGTGGAATGCGTTTGCTGGCATTGTTGCGTGTATTTTTTTATGACTGCGATGGTCAGGGAATTCTATGAATTGTGATCAGTAAAAGTCAGGGGGGAAACATTTCAAATTTTTTTGTGGCAATCATGTACTAGCAGCAAATGATCCTGTTTCACACAGTTTATGAATATGTGAAAAAATTTGATGCTGCGGCACACAGTGGTTGGGGAAGCATGCTGCATTCAATGGCCTGGCTCAAAGACATCTCCCGCACCGTAAGTTACATGCATATCTGCAAGTATACTGGTTCGTGTTGCTTCTGCAAAGTCACCTTGTCGAATGATGACTGCATGCGTCAAACTGCTGTGCTTATGTATGGGAGTTATTTTCTTTTCCTATTCCCTACCTCCCAGCAAATATTGATGAATTCTGAATTACCCTGTATATATATTAAAGTGAGTTTTACGACGTCGTAAGTTTCAATATTACGTCGTGTGAAATAACCAGACTCAGCTGCACGGGTCAGAATGTAATGTCATACATTACAAATTGCGTGAAATTTTAAACTGCAGCACAGTTTAACCAGTCCTAGCTATTCTACGTAGCTCCTTAAGATTACAGTTTGATATTTTCCACGAGACTGAACCATTGAGGATTGAAATATTTAGATTGGAAACAGCCTGGATATTTTCCACTGCGGCGAGATTAATATTTTGTGGTCCTAACTAAGCCAGTCTGACAAGAATTATGTTTAAAAATATTTGTAAATTTATTTTAATGGCAACCATTATAAAAAATATTTATCGGTTATGCTAATGCATAAATTGCAAAGAATCGCCTAAGAGTAGAAAAGCAACCATTGGTTTCAAATATCAAAGCACGGTTCTTTAAATTGAGCATTAAGAGAGAGAAACGAAGATAGGTAGTATGTTAATTTAATATGGATTAAAGCACAGTATATTATTAAATATTTAGTGAAATTAAGTGTTCTATTCATTTTTCAACAGTTGTCTTACAACTAACTGAACTATAATCCTATGTTGCATTAATATATCCTGCGATAGTTTCAACAAAAGGGACTACCTGAACTTTTTTTTTTTTTTTTAATTTTGTTACAATCATATTTTGGAAAATATTCTTTTCCTACCTTGCGGAGAATGGGCACGCAGCTAGTTTATAGTAAATAATTCTTAATATAGAAATAAATTAATGAACGAAAAATAGTATTGTGAAAAAGGTATGGGGTGCTTTCTGCTATATTTTTAAAATCATTTTTGTACTAATCGTACCGATCGAATATTTTCAAAAACATATATGGAGCACCCCACACTTTAGATTTATGTTTCACTTTTTAGTTTGCTTTTTTCAAACTATTTACTTAAAATTTATTTTTAATTTTCGATATCTCTCATAAGACACTAAGGAATACTAAGTTGGAAAGCACAAACTGTGAGGTAATTTATTTTCACTCTGCACCAGTGCTGTAGGCAGGATTTTATTTTGGGGTGGGCTGGGTATCAAACTTAAAGCTAATGTTCAATTGTAAGCTAAATTTCAAATTTTAAGCTAAGTAAACGGTCCCATTTCGGGAGGGGGGGGGTGGACCAAAGTATTAATTATGCTACCTTCCTCACTAAAAAGGAAAAATAGGTCTCTAATCAACAAACATGCTTCATAACAACTACAACAAACACAAACATCCATGTAACAATATTAAGGTAACATTTTTAGATTGGTCATCTTGATTTCAAAAACGTAACTAACCAAACAAACCATTGAATACAGTTAGTTACCAATAGCGAGAGAGGTTCTACTGTTGGCTCTATGTTGGCCCAGAAATTTCAAATGCTAAGTGTTCAACTTAACTTCAACCTAATTTAAATAGTAATTATCATTCAAATACCTGTGCAGTTATAACTTAATTCTTTTTCACCTTCCTTAGTTTCAAACCCCTTTTTCACAAGTACTGCTTTATTTTAAACTTAGCACGTAAGCACTTTGACATAAACAATTATTCCTCCAGCACACTCAGACATCGGCGAACCCGCCATGTTGTTACGTCATGATCGGAGCCGGCAGGCACGTGTACGCTGGAGTGACGTCATAGAACAACCTGATTGGCTACTGCTTACCGCCGCTTCACCACTCGGTCGGAGAGGGCGTTACCCCGTATCAGTCCGCGGCAGAATCATTTAAAAGTAGCGGTCTTACGTGCCAGCTTCAGTTTCGAGTTTTAGTATAGCACTATGCAAGTTTAAATACAGTGAGCCAAGAAAGCTACCTCTGCCCAGGAAGGGCATTACTTTTATTTTTAACGGCTTTCGATTTTTGAGGAAAGTTAATTTTTAGCATGATATACAGTATTTCAAGCAGTTATAAAGTTATCAATTATAAGGATATGGATTCAAAGAAATTGCATGTTTTTTTACCAATATCCCCCGGCATCCTATAAATCTGTCAACCTCCTATTCTTAATTTGCAGATTGTACTGCTTCCATGATCTCATTTTGTTTTTGAATGAAGAATTAGTAAGATGAAATGATTTTTTTAATTACATCAATTTACTTACCTAGTCATTTTATATCTGTTATATTTTTTTGTTAATTGTTAAATAAAATTAATGTTTGTTATAAAATTTGAAGTCCTTAAAGTAATTTTTTTTCAGCATTACAAATTTAAAATCATAGGTATCCGGTAAAGATCAGCAAACGCTACCACTGCAAGTTATTATGACTCTGCTAAATTAAATTTAAAAATTATGGTGATAGAAATTTTTTTACTTAAACCCTAATGGGTATCTCAGAACCCTTCTTTTCCAACATCTACTCCACTGTGCTGAGCAGAGTGCTGAAATGGTACACATGCATTTACCGCACGCTTGCTCAATCTCTTTCGCAAAGGTTCTCTAAGAAAATTACTAAGCCTGACGATCCTATTCAGGATAATGCAGGGGTTGTAGCCTTCCTAAATATTTTTCTTATTCCTAAAAAAGTCTGGAGCTGTAGGTTTTTTATTTTCTGTTGAATGAGTTAGTACGCATTGGCAATTTCCTGAGAATGGTATAAAAATCGCCAAAGGCTGATCAGCAAAACTGTTTGATTGGTCGAAAGAAATGCAACCTTCCATTTGCTCCTCCTGCTTTTTTGCCATAAGCATTGTAATTTGTTACGTATGTGAAACATCATGCGATTGTGTTGTATGCTTTTCCATAGCTGTTTTTGGGTTGCCAGGCTCCTTTTCTTCTGGCTTATTCGTATCGATAGGTTAACATGATTCATTCTGGTTTACTCTTTCAATGGTTCTCATACAGGATTGTTTTCTAACACGTACATGTCTGTGTGTACGAGTCTACCTTTTTACCTGTTTCTGTCCTGAAAAGAAAAGGAACTTGACGATGTAAAATTAAAAGAATGGATTTCTTCTGTAGATAGTGTATGTGTCAAACTGCAAATTTCGTTCACTATAAGCGAAGTGTCCCCAAATGAACACTGAATACATTATATACATAAGAAAAAAAATAGTGTTTTATCCCCCACTAAATGTTCATGTAAATCAAACACGATGCCGAACTGCGTTTTTAGCCGATTTTTGCGCCGAATACGTCATTTTGACTCTTTCAGGGTGCGCCGAACTGCGCTTTGCGCCGAATACGTCATTTTGACTCTTTGTTAAATTTTTGCCACGCTCATTTATCTTTCAAAGCGTGTATGGAAAGCTAGTTAGCAGTAAAGCAAGATTCAAACTGCGTACGAAAGCTGCATTCCGAAGCCATTCTACCCACCCCGGATCGGACCAGTCGGGCTTTGTTAGTCACCTCAATCAGGGCCGGCCAGATAGGCAAACAAGTAATCATCGCAACGGGCACCGTTTTTTGTTTATAAAGGGGCACGATTTGCTATTTGGAGATGAAACATTATGGACCAATTCGTTTTTCAACATGTACACATGCAATTGTTGAATTTAATAACCTTTTCAAGAAAATCATACTTTTTTTGATTTTGTTTTTTTAAATTGATATTGTACCTTTTTGAGAAAGAAAAATGGAGGAGAATGTTTTTTTTGGTGCAAAATAAATCTGCTGTCTTTAAATGAAAACTTAAAGGAGAAATCAATACGCCTTTCATAACTTGTTATTCGAAAAGTTTTTATGTATTCACACTGTTTACAAAAGCGATTCATATGTTTTACCTTTTCGAGCTTAAAAAAAAAAAAAAAGCCGCCTCCTCTGAAATGGGTAACAATCCGCCACAGCTCTATGTATATGTATTTTCCCGATTTGAACTGACACTACTTTTTTCGTGCCCCACCACTGAAGCAGGTCACGAGCCGCCACTGGCTGTTATAGAAAGTGGACAGATTCTATTAACGGAAGGGAAGGATAGACTTGCAAAAACATTAAAACTATTAGAAGAAAATGAAAAAGCTCAAGAAGAAATTAATAAAAATAAAAAAAAGAATAAATAGAAAACTAGATAACTTATGATACTTAATTTGTAATCTCATTATTAATTTCTCATAATCTTAATTTTTAACTTCCCATAATTCTCAATTTCTCTCAAGTCATTAAATATTTTTTGTTTACATTTGCTTTGTATATTGTGTTCAAGTATTATAGATGAATATGTAAATATTAGATGAGGTTAAATTATTGATACAAAAGCATATGCTATTAAAAGTACACACATTTAATTATTCTAACCATCAAATTTATTTTGTTTTCGATACTGCTTACCAATTACGTGTTGTTGTATAAGAGGTATAATATTTAGGTTTTCAAAAATCTCCATTTAGTACTACTTGTGATTTGTAATAGAACCAAAGAATGAGATAGAAGCTTTTGTTTTAAAATTTAGTTTTCATTTTATTTGTGCTCTCTTTTTCGAGAGGAAGATTCCCTAAATGATTCTGAAAAAAAAAAGGGGGGGGGGGACAGGGATTGGCAACCTGTGGCTCGCAAGCCGCATACAAATCATACTCATGGTTTTTGAGTAGGAAAAAAAATGACTTAACCACAGAAAGGTTGCTGACTCCTGATATGTATTGTTTTTACCAAGTTGCTGATAGCATAGCCTGTATACACCTCTTTTTTTCCAGAGCTTTCCTAAAGTGCTTTCAAATAGTGTTTTGCTTTTAGCAAATGGTGTTTGCTTGCAAACTTTGTGTTTCTTGTTTGCATTTAATGTGTTCCTAAATCTTCAATTTTATGCTCCAAAATCATGTTAATTCTGATCTCGAATCTTAGTTTTCCTCTCGGAAACTATTTTCTTGTGCTCCCAAATAGTCCGGGAGCCAGCGACATATTTTTGCGACCAAAATCCTCTCAGATGATTAAGACGGTTGTGTGTTGAAGCATGGTGATCGTCAGCTGCCGCACCATGGGTGGGTTGGGCGGCGGCCGCCTTCCAGACATGTAAAAAAAAAAAATTCAGTCATTTCCTCCGGTTGAAAATTTCTGAAATAATAGTTGGCATAGTACTTGTTTGAAAAAAAAACCGTCAGCTGGCCAAGCGGCGGTGGATTATACGTCAGCTGCTCATACGAACATGTAAAAAAAAAATTTTTTTCAATGATTTCCTCCCGGTTGAAAATTTGACAGATGTTAGTTTACATTCTACTTTCAATAAAAAAACAAGTCAGCTGGCTCTATGCCGGTAGAAAACCCGTCAGCTGGCACAGTGAAAGTGTGGCACGGAAAAGTAGTGTGGCCGCCGCTAGCCTATTTCAATGCACCAGCTGACAGGTTTTCCCCCGGCATACGGCCAGCTGAATTTTTTTATTATGGCAAGAATTATGTCAACTATTATTTGACAAATTTTCAACCGGGAGGAAATAACACACTTTATTTTATTGGACACAACGTGCTGATATCCTCAATAATCCTACTATTTTTCATATGTATAGAAATATAAAAAAAAACAATCTGTGCTACTTTAAAAACATGAAAACCACCGGTTTCCCCATTTTTAAGCGATTTTTTGGCCTTTTCAGCTCAATTTTATTTCTCAGAGTCAAAAAAGTTTATCATTTGTGTGACAAAATTCGGCTCTGCAAGCGGAAAAGGACGTTATATTGACGTTATATCCGGCTTTGAAGGAAAAATTGTGATTCCTTCCTTTTAAATTGCTTTTCTAGATTACACAGTTTAATTTTTCTTCTCAAAAATAAATCGAGGATTTATAAGCGGACTTCGAGCCAAGCAAAGAAATCGTCTGCCTGTATATAAGAATGGCTATGTATTGTTATGACGTCGAGCAGACCCTTCTCCATGCGATGGCGCCATACGTCAGAAGTTGTTTGTTTTCAGTTCGAGAAGGCGCAGAGACAGCGACGGTGTTGAAGAATGCATGGAGATGTACCGCGAGTTTAAACGGACCCTTGTGGTTATAGCACACACCTAACACCGCGAATAGAATGTAATGTGAATGTAACCCTGTGTTTTTATGGATATGTTTGTGACAGTGAAATAAATCGTCCTGTTCGTCCTATAATTGTGTCCCCATCTGTTTTTTGCACGCTACCGTACAGATGAGGAATACATTTGGTGGCAGCTTTACGGATTGAACCAGTGCATCGAAAACCAGTGTTTTAAGAAATGATTATTTTTAGTCAGTAAGTGCCAGTTCTAAAACAGTGCCTTTTTAATTAATCTAAAACAGTGCTTTTGTATTAAAGTTACTAAATTTGATTTTGGGGTCGTTTTGGAACAGGTTGTGCTTATACTATTTAATTGCTTATTTTAGCGGTTGTATTATCGTTTAAGATAAGTATATGTATTTTGGTTTCGATTAAGGTAAATAGTGTTAATGCTATTTAATTATTTGTTTTAGCGGTTGTATTATCGTTTAAGACAAGTATATGTATTTTGGCTTCGATTTGAGTAAGAGAGTGTTTATGCTATAATTACTTGTTTTAGTGGTTGTATTATCGTTTAAAATAAGTATATTGGTTTTCCTGAAAGCTAAGCAGAGTGTGAGATGAAAATATTTTTTTTTGAACATTTTGAGTTAAGAAAACAATTATTATTTTATTGTGAATATACCATTTTGATTAATCTTGATTATATGATTCATTAAGAGTTGCTATTTACATAGGAATTACCTTCTGTTTTCATGAAGTGAATCTGATTAGTTTTGAGAACACTTTTGTTTTATTCTGTGTATTCAGATTTAAGACTGATTTTCGCTCTCATAAGAAAAAAGAGAGGTATTTACTGAAATTACGTATTTCAATTAGAAAGTTTTGTTCTCAGAAAATATTATGAAGGTTGTGTTTTGTTTAAAAGAATATATTTTCTCATACGCAGTTTGATTTTGTGTTGAATAATTTTGAAAAAAAAATTCTTTATGGTTTGATCGCATTATATTGTTTGATTTCATTTGAAAAGAAAAACAGTTTTGGTTTGTTTAGCAGCTTTCGAAGAAAATAATTGAAATCCTCAGGGAATATTATAAGAGTGTTTAATTCTGTTATCATTTTTTTTAGAAACGGAAGTAAACTTCGTAAAGTAATTTGTAGATGGGTGTAGTTTGCTTTTGATTTAAGTAGTATCATTAGTAAAATATTAATTAAGTAATTATATTGTACATTGTTCATTTATTATTATTTATGTGTTTAATTGGTTTACTAATGTTTATGATTTTGTCGGTATAAGTTATACGATTTTGGCAAATTTAAAGATGATAAACATTTTCATGGTTGCCATTTAAAGTTTTTTAAGACATTAAGTGGTTTTTTAGAAAAAGTTTAAAATTGAGTATTTTGTGCATTGTTTATTGCTAAAATTTTTTGTGGGTCATCTGAAGATCCAGATAATTAATTTGGTTAGAATTAGCATTAACTTTTCCCTAATTCTATTCGTATCGTTGTTGAGGAATTTCTTGAAAAAATCAAACTATTAAAATGGCCTATCTCGCGAAGGCGCGTAAAGAGGAATTAAGAACAATTGCTCAAGAGTTAGGGGAGGAGGTTACTGATGATCTTAAAATGATCGATTTAAAGAATTTGATATTAACCCGTAATTGGAGACGGGAGTCAAAATGACTCCACGTTGCTCATTGGCTCTGATTATCACGTGGTTTTTTGTTCTTGAATGCAACCATCTCCCCAGTACCTTCAAGTACACTGGTGTGCAAAAATTAAGGACGAGACGGTTTTTTCAATATAACTTTGTACAAAAGCTTTCCAAATCAACACATTTAATACCGTAAGATCCCCAATACGTAAGGACATGAGTAATGTAAGCAACACTTACTAAAAGAGAAATCAGAGGGATAAAAAGAAGCTTTATTGAAAAAGTAGCATGGAGCGCAATGCGACTGAAGGCCGAAACATCCCTGTGATGGGTGTCCAGCAAGAAACATCCGGTCTTTAATAGGGGATATGATCTCCCCTGACTGCTAGGCAGGTTTCACAGCGTCTGCCCATGCTGAGAATGAGGGTGTCAATGAGTTGTTGAGGCATTGCTGCCCATTCGTCTTGCAGCGCCAATCGAAGCTCCGGAATCGTTACTGGTGGTAAGGTACGAGCTGCTAAGCGTCTGCCTAGAACATCCCATACATGCTCGATGGGATTGAGATCCGGAGATCGTGCCGGCCAATCCATACGTTCAATATCCTCATTCTCTAAGAGCTGTTCGGCAGCTACTGTGCGATGACATGGTGCATTGTCGTCCATGAAAAGGAACTGCGGACCCATAGCGCCTCTAAAAAGACGCACATATGGAGGAAGAATCTCGTTACAATAACGGGTCCCGTTGACTGAACCTGCGTCGAAGATGTGAAGGTCTGGACGACTACCAAGCATGATGCCTCCCCAAACGAGAACACCGCCACCTCCATACCTGTCCCTTTCAATGATGTTCGAGGGATGATTGCGGCTTCCCTGCTCTCTCCAGATGAGAATCGCTACTCAGACTCAATCTGCTCTCATCTGTAAAGAGTACTCGTCCCCATTCATTGTCTCTCCAATTCCGGTGTTCCCGGCACCACAGAGAACGCCTTCTCCGATGGGCAGGCGTTAGAGGTACACACCGTACAGGGCGTCGTGCAAACAGACCACCACCGTGCAGTCTTCTGGCCACGGTTAAACGCGATATCGGTCGTCCAGTCGCCTGTGTCGTGTGTCTAGCGATTTCTTCCGCTGTCTGCCGCCTGATTCTTCTGGCCTGTAAGGCAATATACCGGTCATCTGCGGGTGTGGTTCCTCGTGGACGACCACTACTAAACCCCCGGATAGCTGTTCCTGTAGTTTGAAATTGTCTCCAAAGTCGTGAAACGATGCTGTGAGCAATTCCGAACTCTGCAGCCACACTTGTCACACTGCGGCCTTCCTCCAACTTCCCAATGATTCGACCTCGGGTAAAAGTATCCAGATGTCGTCTAACAGATTGATTATTCGCCATTTCTCGCTGAGGCAGCAACTCGGTGTGATTTTAACTGCTATACGGCGTGCAATGTCTTTGCCAGAAATACTGATCTTACACCGACAACATGCTTTATACTCCCCAGACACTCCCCCATTACGTCTACATGCATATCTGCGCATGTGCTACCGTACATCACCTTACTTAATCTCATGATTGGTTTTTCTGTCCGCTCTGCCTCTTCGTTCAGCTGATATGCTAATTTTTCGACTTCGTCCTTAATTTTTGCACACCAGTGTAGTTCTTTTATCAGTATGTTGGCAGAAGTCCAAGTTTGAACAAGTGCGTAAAACCGAGTTACTTTTTTTCAAAGTTTTCGTTGCTATTTATGGAGTCACATTGACTCTACGTCTCTGAAACTGTGATTGAAAATAATATATAACACACCAGTTAATTTCTGCGAATTTCTCATTCTAATACACTTCCTTTGTCTAGAATAACATATTGTTTAAAAGAAAATGGATAATGCTCAACCAGGACCTTCTAGGAAAAAAATTCGGTCATGTGATCCAGATTTTGATAAAACTATAATGCAATGGTTTGAAGAATGCGAAGTGTCGGAAGATGATTCTGAAATTAGCGATGCCGAAACGATTATAAGCGATCATGAAGAAGAAAGTGAAGAAAATTCGGACATAGATTCAGAAGAAGAGGAAGACGAAATGGTTGACATGGAAAATTATTTCTATGAGAAAGGAAAAAATAGATACAAGTGGTCAAAGAAGTCGTTAGTGAGTTCACATTCCCGTACACCTCAGCACAATATTGTTTTGAAGCTGCCTGGAATTCGTCCTAATTTTCAAAGGTTATCTTTGACTGAAAATGAAACTTGGACGTATATTTTCTCGACCGACATGTTGCTTATGATCGTGAAATATACAAATCTAAAACTTGCTGCAATTAGGCAAAAGTATAAAGATCAAGAGAAGTCAGATTTGCGTGATTAACGCATTAGATCGATTAAGTGCAGTTAACGCATTTATTATTTACCAGGCTACACGAGACTATGAAAAAAAGTCAAGGCTAGATTTTATGAAGAATCTTGCAAAGCAACTAGCAAGTGAAGAGTTAGAAAGGAGGTTAACAAATACCCGTCTTCGACAGGAAGTTAGATTTTCTATTACGAAAATACTTGGTAAAGGAGAGGAAAATGTACAAGTAGATAACAGCGGAAAATTACCTGCAAGAAAATATTGTACTGTTTGCCCCAAAAAATTGAAAAGGAAAACATCTACTGTATGCCATTATTGTAAACACCCAGTATGTGGACAATGTTCCGCAGCCGTATGCCCCAACTGCATTTGAAAGATGTAAAAAGCAAGAAATAAAAAATATTCTTAAGGTAATATTTAAAAATATTGTATTCTTCATTTTTGTTTAACACAATTATAACCAATAGTATCATCCCATAACATCTAAACGATAAGTACTCATTAAAAGGCTGTTCATAGTTTTTCTTATAAGATCTGTCTAACATTTAATATCATAACATTTAACATTTTTAATATTGATATTGTTAATATTTCTGGTAACTACATGATTTCCAGCATATATTGCATTGTCAAAACAAATTCAAATACTATTTTTAAAAGAGAAAAAAGAAAAAAAAAAACAATGGAGTCTTTCTGACTCCATGTCTCTAACCGCGTAAGGAAATTCATGTCTCCAGTTACGGGTTAAATAGCAAGAACTATGATGAAGAATTTGTAAAAGAATTTGTGAATTTGATAATAAGTGATAGAATTAAATCTGAAGAAAGGGAAAAAGCTGAACGTGAAGAAAGGGAGAGAATTGAACGTAAAGAAGAGAAAGATAGAGAATTTGCATTAGAAATGAAACGGTTAGAATTGAGTGCTTCTACAGGCCATTCGCGTACGTTGTGTACTAACTTCTCAAGTGGCAGTCAGACGGGTCCTAAAGTAGAATTATTGAAAATTAACCCAAAATTCGATGAAAAGAAAGATGAAATAGGACTCTATCTAATAAATTTTGCATTCGTGCAGAAATGGCTAGAGTTTCTAAAGAAGATTGGGTTGCGTATTTACTTAGTGTTTTGCCAAGTGAAGTAACGAATATGTAGTCTCCAGAACCCGTAGAAAAGATTAAAGACTACGACTATGTTAAGGAGTTGATACTGAAGCGGTACAAATTAAATGCTGAAAGGTTGAAACAGTTATTTTATAGGCATCAGAAGAGTTTTGAAAAAACATGGCGGAATTATGCTCACGAGTTAAATAGCTATTTCGAAGAATGGACTTCTGAATTAAAGATTACTACGTTTGAACAACTGAAAGAATTAATGGTTACAGAACAGTTGAAGAGACGTGCGCCCCAAGAAATAAAAGATCATTTCCTGGAAGACTGGATGAAAATGGTTTCTCCTTTTGACTTTGCAGATAAAATAGACGAATATGAAAATATCAAAGATAGTTTCAAAAGAACCGGATATCGACAATCATCGAAAAACTCAGACTACTCTAGGAAGTTAGACGGAAAATTAAGGGGTGAAGACAAGAGGTATAAGAATCAAACAAAATACGATCCACAGAAGAACAAAGAAAGGGAATTTGAGCAGAGAAAACAGCCGCGATGCTATGAGTGTGGTTCTTATAATCACCTTAGACCTCAGTGTCCAAAACTGAAAGAAGTGGTGGCTGCAAACGATATCGCTGACGGAGATGTAGATCACCTGATGGCTCCTTATACCACCTTAGGTAAAGTAAATGGTGCAGAAGTTAACATACTCCGCGATACTGGAGCCACATTAGATTTGGTTTGCCCTAAGTTGGTGAAGCCTTATATGTTTACAGGTGAATATGTGTGGGTGAGATCACCATTGATAGAGACTGCTACATGTCTACCATTAGCCGAAATACACTGCTGGCCATCGTAAATGCAACACCCTGAAGGAAGCATGCAAATAATATGAAATTTACAACATGCATTAGCTGAGGTGAGATATGCAAATGATTAGAATTTCAGCGCAGACGCACATCAAGCGCGCCTGTGGCGCCACCTCAAAGCGCTATTTAAGGCTTGGAGATTTCGACGGTTTCAAGTACAGCAATTGTGTTTTTCTTGCTTTTTTTTCAAAAAAACGATAAATTATGCCTCGTAGGAAACAACGATCATCTTTTGATCAAGTATCCGAGTTTGACAGAGGAAGGATAGTGGCATACCGAGATTGTGGGTTATCTTTCAGGGAAATCGGTCGTCGTATTGGACGAAACCAAACAACTGTGATGCGGATATGTGATCGTTGGGTGCAGGAGGGTACGACGGACAGACGTGATCGACCTCAGTGCACCACGTCACGTGATGACAGGCAGATTGTACGCATGGCAGTGACGGACCGCTCAGTCACATCACGAACCATATCACAGCAGATTCAGTCTGTAACGCATCATCCAGTGTCTGCGCGTACCATTCGACGTCGTTTACAGCAGAATGGTCTGTCCGCAAGACGTCCGTTGCTTTGTCTACCTCTGACGCGGAACCACAGACGTCTCCGCCGCCAATGGTGCGATGAAAGAAGGATGTGGACGACAGAATGGAATGAAATTCTCTTTACTGACGAGTCACGCTTCTGTATGCAACACCACGACGGTCGGATTCGAGTCTGGAGACACCGTGGAGAGAGGATGCTGAACAGCTGCATTATGCACCGTCACACTGGTCCTGCACCGGGTATTATGGTATGGGGCGGTATCGGATATCTCTCTCGCACTCCTCTAGTACGCATTGCCGGTACTTTAACCAGCCAGCGCTACATCTCCGAGGTGTTGGAGCCAGTTGTCCTTTCTTACCTTCAGGGCTTGCCAACAGCCATATTTCAGCAGGATAATGCACGGCCACACGTGGCACGCATTGTCCAAGGGTTCTTCGTCAATCACCAGATTGAATTGCTTCCCTGGCCGGCGCGCTCTCCGGATCTTTCGCCGATAGAAAACATGTGGTCCATGGTTGCTCAACGACTGACCCAGAGTTCATCCCCAGCTGTCACACCAGATCAACTTTGGAACGGTGGAAA